>JAQZCJ010000195.1:0-24674 GCA_028858755.1 Ara ararauna
TCCTTTTGCAGTGGATGGAGCATTTACCCATGAGGACGTCCAGTGGGGAGAGATAGGGAAAAATGGATGAGCTCCCTCCGCTCTGGCCAGTGCTCTGTAGTTATTACTTTCTGCTCTTTTCCCTTCCCAGTGGTACATGAATGGCAGTAAGTATTTCTCAGATCTGTGGAATGTTATGGATACACTGGCAATCTTCTACTTCATAGCAGGGATTGTGTTCAGGTGAGTAGTGTCTTTTCTGGTGGCTATGTTATGCTTTGCTTCCTTTATGGGTTTTGATTACAATCTGTAATGAGTTTTTGGGAGGTGATGTGTTCATGAAGCTCCCTCTTCTTTTTAAAGACCCCAAATAATGCCAAGTCTTGACTCTAAAGCTGTAAAAGCAAATACAGAGATAGAATAAAGTCATTAGGGAACATCTGCATGTGGTATTTTCTATTCCATGTTTAATGGAAGTCGAGTCTATCTCTGGACTCAAAGGTGGCTTTTCTAAGCTCAGATCTTTCTGGGCCAGCAGGACAGCCCTTCTTAATGCATAAGTTTGGATGAGCATGTTTAGAAGAGCATGATTGAAATAAACTTAGGTTTCATGGCACTGCCTTCAAGCCTGGCTATACAGACTGTATCAGAGTTGCAGGATAAGATGCTTAATAGCTGAGAGAGTCAGCAGTTCTTTGGGATTTTCCCTGGCTCTCCTTCCTGAGTGTGGCAATCTGGACTCTTTGAGCTTTAGTGTATTGTATGCAAGGAGACTGTAGTTGTACCCACAGCAGTCTAACAGCATATCAGTCGGTCATGTAAGCTGTTTTACATGAATGGGAGAGTTAACAACCATGACAAGGGAATGATGGAAACAGGGTTTACAGTGTAATTGTGCAGTCAGTGTAAATTACTAACTTGTGTAATTTAGTTCTTGTTGCCTGTGTGCAGCAGAGTGCTCATTGCACTGAAGGGTTTGGAGGGCTGTGGGAGCAAAGGTACAAGATTCCTTTGCTGTTCCTAGTTTTAGAGGGGTAGAGGAGACGCAGCAGCGATGTAGGAAGGGTGTAAACATGTTGTACATTAACCCGTGCCATCAGGTGGGAATGGATGGCAGAGCATGGGGTCCTGGGTAGCTGTGCTGTGTTTTCCAGTTACTCACTTTCCACTCCTCCTTTCAATGTGTTTGTGTCTGACTTCTGCATGCTTTACACAATGCTTCTCTTCGTTCTCTTTTACTGTCTCCATCAGGCTTCACTCCGATGAAAGCTCTTGGTATTCTGGGAGAGTCATTTTCTGTTTGGACTACATAGTTTTTACTCTGAGGCTGATCCATATCTTCACAGTTAGCAGGAATCTAGGACCCAAAATCATTATGCTGCAGAGGATGGTAAGATTCTGGCAGCTCTTCAAGAGAGTCTGAATAAATGATGTGACACCTTTTCTTTTGCTCCTCAAAAGTGAAAATCACCACTGTTCTGATGAGAGCAGCAAGTTCTCTCCTCTTGAATCTGCTAAACAGAATGAATTAAGATTTAAGAGGACCTAATTAAGTGCAGGGCCTTTTTCTGTCCCTCTGCACAGGGAGCGAATAAAGATCAGGCTGAAGAACAGAAGAGGAAATGTTTCCTCATAGCTTTTGTCTTCCACTTCTCACATGTTTCAGCAGTGTTCCATCACTCCTGTTACTCACATGAGCATTCCCCAAACAAGACATGATGGATGGTAAATGCTATAGGAGGAGGATTTCTATCTTCCACTGCATCCATCACACAAGTAACTGGAGAGGCAGGTGGTGAGGAGCCTAATGGAGTGGCTAATTCTGTTCTTGTAGCTGGAGGGGATGTTTGTCAGCAGACAAGGAAAGGTAATGGGAAGAGAATGGGCTTCTCTCTTCTGATTGACCACATCCCTGGCAATGTTGTGGTTGCATAAACAGTTTTGAAGTTCCCTAAGTGGGAATGGTCAATTATTTTGCATGTGTGTGTTGGTGACTGTACATTCATGGAGCGGTGATCTGAAAACTTGCATTCAAGCGGTGCTAACTCATGTGGGCTTTCTAGTATTTGTTTCTTTTCCACCCTAATATCCAATTGGAGAGAGAGCAAGCCATGCGTGGCTTGGAACAGGCATGCACTGGGCCACTGATGCAACTGCTTCTTGTCCTTTTTCAGATGATAGACGTCTTCTTCTTCCTCTTCCTCTTTGCTGTGTGGATAGTGGCCTTTGGGGTGGCCAGACAAGGGATCCTGAGGAAGAACGAGCACCGCTGGGAGTGGATATTTCGATCCGTCATCTACGAGCCCTACCTGGCTGTGTTTGGCCACTACCCTGACGATGTTGATGGTAGCTATCTTGGGTGGGAATCTCTCCTGGGGGAGTGGAAGGCTTCCCTGGCTGTCAAGTCCTGTGCTGATTCCTTTCCTCCAAGCACTGAGGCAAGATTTGATGTCTGATGGGGAGGCGGGGAAGGAAAAGGCCACTTGTGCTGTAGTCAGTGGCAGTCGCTGGGGCTAGAGCCAGCAGAAGAAGGAGGAGAGGGCGGGCTCACTGTTTGCTCTCCTCTCTTGCCCTCTGAGGTACCACATACAACTTTGACCGCTGCACGTTTTCTGGGAATGAGTCCAAGCCCTTGTGTGTGGAGCTGGATGCCAGCAACCAACCCCGCTTCCCAGAGTGGATTACCATTCCGCTGGTCTGCATTTACATGCTTTCAACTAACATCCTCCTTGTGAACCTGCTTGTGGCCATGTTTGGGTATGTAACAAAGGAGCTATCCCCTTGTGCTCTCTTGAATCCTGTGTTCAGTTCTGGGCCCCTCACTCCAAGAGAGACATTGAGGTGCTGGAGCAGGGCCAGAAAAGGGCAATAGAGCTGGTGGTGCAGGGCCTGGAGCACAGTGTGATGGGGAACAGCTGAGGGACCTGGGGGGTTCAGTCTGGAGAAGAAAAGGTTCAGGGGGGACCTGATCGCTCCCTACAACTGCCTGAGAGGAGGATGAAGCCAGGAGGGGGCTGGGCTCTGCTCCCAAGGAACAAGGGATGGGACAAGAGGAAATGGCCTCAAGCTGCACCAGGGCAGGGTTAGATGGAGCTGAGGAATAATTTCTTCCCCAGAGGGTGCTCAGCATTGGAACAGGCTGCCCAGGGCAGGGCTGCAGTCACCGTCCCTGCAAGTGTTCACACACCGTGGAGACGAGGCCCTCAGTGCCATGGGTCAGTGGTGGCCTTGGCAGTGCTGGGGAACAGTTGGACTGGATGAGCTTAAAGGTCTTCTCCAACCTGGTTGATTCTGTGATTCTGTATCAGTGTTCCCCTGAGCAAGGGAATGAAGTCCTGGAAAACCCCCGGAAGCCAGCGCTTCCACTGTGCCTGGGTCTTTTGCAGAATTGCTGGGAGCATTCTGGACAGGGTTCCCAGCTTGAAACGGACCCCTCAAGTTAAGGGTGTGATGTGAGGAGGTGAGCAAAGGCAAAGTGATGCAGCATTTCTCACAGCAGCCTGATCAAATCTGTTCGATGTCCTGGGGAGGGATGGCTGCCTGTCCTACTGCTTCTGTAAGCATCAAACCACCCCCCTGTGTGAACCATTTTGATATGGTAATTCCTCCATGGGTCTACCAGTCAGGAGGCCTATTCTGGCATCTTGGAAGGTGTTACACCGTGCAGATGGATTAGGCCTCTGAAATGTGGTGCTGGAAACTGCTGACTGTATTCAGCACTGGTTTGCAAATAAGGATGGTGGCTGGTGTGCCCGTTATCTAATATATATTGACTGCACGGGGACCAGCAAGAGCAAGGAAAAGTCTCCTCAGCTTCTGCCAGAAACCTCTGTTATTTGCACTGCAAACTTTGACACAGAGTCGGCAATGGCAAGTCCTTCATACCCGGCTTTGGGAGTGTGTTGCCCTCCTGCCTCACTTCTGACTTGTGAATAGAGTTGAATTGGTGCTGGGGCTCTGTTCTACAGCCCAGCTCTGCTTCTTTTCTGCTTTACACTCCCATGTAGCATAACACAAATACAGCCTCTGGGCATCATTCCTGAGGTCCCGTACATCTACTTTTGTGTTTTGATGGGACCTTGGCAGTAACAGGCTTAGCAGGAATTTGTTTTGGCAGCAGGAACGTGTACAGGAACTGCTGAGGACTCTTGATCCACCTCGAGAGGCTCTCCCTGCTGAATGGCAGTGCCGGTTTTTCCTGGCCTGAGATGAGATGTATTAGTGTGGTCAGTGGAGAATGCCTCAGCTTTGGGGTCTGCTCTGCCCTCTGCTCTGAACCTTTCTTCCCACGCTGAGCTGAACTGCAGGGGTGTCAGAGAAGTGATTTTTGGCAAGGCAGCTGGGACTGGTGCAGTGTATCTATTTATTGTACGTGTGTTTTGCTAACCTGCACAGGGCCTGGGGACAGAAGACAGTGCTTATACTCCCTAGGAAGGGTGAAAGCAATTCACATTAACGAAGTAAAGCAGTAAGCCAGCTCTACCCTAGAAGCCTTTGATATTTGTTAGAACACTAACAGCACAGTAAATGCTCTAGCTGATACTTATGCCAGTAAACCGCTTAGTTTTGCCAGGTCAGCCTATTTTGTGGAAAGAGCCAGCGTGAATTTGCTAATGACACTCAGGAAGCTTTCCATAGTTCATTTTAACGATAAACTGAGCAACTCAGTCAAGCAGGAGCCCTGGATTGTACTGAAGTCAGGAAGCCCAGTGGGCAAACAGCAACCCCAGCTCATTTTCTCTTGCTGCAGTTAGAAACGTGTGAGATCTGTGACAGCTCCTATGACTAGCGTGTACATAGGATTTGTCAGTCTTTAATCATGCTGATGTCTATTAGACAGCAGTCCAACCAGTATCTCTTTGTTGTAATAGCAATGGATGTTACATTTCTACATACTTCTGGAATTCAGGATCATGTTTATCTTATAGCCCAAAATACAACTTCCACCAGGTGAAGGTTTCAGCTTCTCTTGTGTAAGGGTCTATTAGGATCTCAGCACAGGTGTTTTGAAAGCATCCATCTGCCATTTAATGTCAGTGATGAAAGGTCAGGCAGTCTGAGCTGTGGTTGTTGCTTTGCTGGGTTCTTACAGCAGGTTTGCTCCATGCCTGAATCATTCTTAATACCTCTGAAAAAATCTCAGGAGCTTTTCATTCTCTTGTAAATGTCTTATTTTTAGGGCTTTTTTGGTTTGTTTAGGAAGAAGTTAGCTGATGAGTTAATGAGACACAGTACCTTGCAAAGCAGCATCCTGTTCTCATGTGTCTAGGCTGGAAGAAAATTGCCTAGAGTGAAGGTACTGAAAGTATGTGCAGTATTTTCTCCCTGTTCCAGCCTCAGGATGACTTCAGAAAACCAAGTGCTGGTATAATGAATGGAAACGCTGTGTTACTTGGCTCTGATAGAGGTCATAATGCTGTATGTGTTTTCTCTTTCTTCACCTCCTAGTTACACTGTTGGATCAGTACAAGAGAACAATGACCAGGTATGGAAGTTCCAGCGTTACTTCTTGGTCCAAGAATACTGCAGTCGCTTGACTATCCCCTTCCCTTTCGTCATCTTTGCCTACATATTCATGGTGACAAGGAAATGTATCAAAATCTGCTGTAAGAAAGAAAGTAAAGAGCCATTTATTTGCTGTGAGTTGGATTATTCCTTACTGCCTAAAAGCTCTGTGGCTGGGTCATTGCAACTCTTCCATGGCATTCTGTGCTTAATCCAGGCACTTAGTGTGTTGGTGGGAAATACCCAAGGGCAATGTGGACCTTAGAGGAGGTGATTGCACTGGAAATGAGGAGCAGCTCATTGGGTTCTCTATCAAATGCAAATCCACTGTGTTGCTAGAAATCAAAGATTCAAATCATACTTGAGTACTGTGCAGACTTAGCCAGTGCTGTCTTGTCTGAGCCATTTCAAGGTAGAATTACCTCACATATGTAAATCAAATGAATCCTATCAGTTTAGGGCTGCCTGTGCTTTGAGAGTTTGGGAGGGGTTTTTTTGGATTAGAGCACAGCACAAGTTCATCCAGAGCCAGCAGCAGATGAAAGTCATCTTCATGGTCTGCATGGAAAATGTAAACCAGCCAGAGGAGGGCCATGCAGGTGCTCCAAGGGCTGGAGCAGCTCTGCTCTGGAGCCAGGCTGAGAGAGCTGGGCTGGGGCAGCCTGGAGAAGAGAAGGCTCCTGAAGGGGAGACCCCTCCGACCCCCCCCCCCGCCCCCCCCCCGCCCCCGAGACCTGAGAGCAGCTCCAGTGCCTACAGGGGCTACAGGAAACCTGGAGAGGGGCTTTGGACAAGGGATGGAGGGACAGGCCAAGGGGAATGGCTTTAACCTGCCAGAGGGGAGATGAGATGAGCTCTTAGGCAGAAGCTCTTCCCTGTGAGGGTGCTGAGGCGCTGGCACAGGGTGCCCAGAGAAGCTGTGGCTGCCCCATCCCTGGCAGTGTTCAAGGCCAGGTTGGACACAGGGGCTTGGAGCAAGCTGCTGCAGTGGAAGGCGTCCCTGCCCGTGGCAGGGGTTTGGGACTGGATGAGCTTTAAGGTCCCTTCCAGCGCAAACCGGTCTGGGATTCTGTGATCCCTTTTGTCATTAACATCTGGTAGAGTATCCCTCTTGCACTGTTACCAGGTGGCAGATATCCCTGATCTTACAGGCTCTGTATGTTTAGGTACCTAGTACAAGAGGTGCTCTTAGTCTCTGCTTGCCCATCTGCCCTCTGGAGTTGTATTTGTTTCTGTCCTTCCATTGCAGTACCTGCTAGGGCAGCCTGCTGGAGGACAGTCATGTTCAGAGGCTCCCCTGCCTCTCTGTTAGTTACTGGGTAACTGAAAGAGAACTGAGATTCTTCTGGCCCTCTGGGCATGGCCATATAGGCAAACTGCTTCAAAAATGCAGGAGTGAGTGGCTCTGTCAGTCCTGCAGCTATTTCCCCTTATTTAGTCTGTCAGAGAGCGAAGAGATGAATTGTTTTAACGAGCTTTTCCCCCAACACATGGATTGTTTTCTCTTTTTTCCCCTTTTTTAAGTGCCATTTAGAAGCAGATGAGAGAGGATAAGTTGAGTTAATTGACAGACTTATTCCCATCCATCAGCAACCTGACTGTTGCCCTGCAGCACAGGCTGGTTTTGTCACTAGTTTAGGAGAAAGATGCCTGCCTTGGGGTATAAATTCCTTAGCACTGACTAAATTGTTTTGGATGTACAAATCACTGTTTGGTTTCCTGGCAGCGGAGGTGGTTTAACAGCAGGTATTTCTGCCTGAGTGATGCACAGTTGATGTTGCAGTTCTAAAAGCAAATGGAAGACACATCCTGGGCTGCATCAAAAGGAGCATATGATCAGCAGTTCGAAGGATCCTGCCCCTCTACTCTGCTCTCATGAGACCCCTCTTGCAGCACTGTGTGCAGTTCTGGTATCCGCAGCATAAGAAGCACATGGAGCTGCTGGAGCAAGGCCAGAGGAGGGCCAAGAGGACTGAGCAGGGGCTGCAGCACCTCCGGTATGGAGACAGGCTGAGAACATTGGGGCTGCTCAGCCTGGAGAAGAGAAGCTGTGTGGAGACCTCAGAGCAGCTTCCAGTGTCTGAAGAAGGCTACAAGGATGCTGGAGAGGGACTCTTCATCAGGGACTGTAGTGATAGGACATGAGATGATGGGTTCAAACCAGAGGAACACTGGGTGAAGGAAATAGAACTTCAGTCAGTTGCTAGCTGTGGGCTTCTTCTTGTTATTAGCCAACCTGATGAAGTTTAACCATGCCAAGTGCAAGGTCCTCCACCTGGGTCGGAGCAATCCCAGGCACAGCTCCAGGTTGGGCAGGGAAGAGATTCAGAGCAGCCCTGAGGAGAAGGACTTGGGGGTTTTGGTGGATGAAAAAATGAACATGAGCCGGCAGTGTGCGCTCGCAGCCCAGAAAGCCAACCGTATCCTGGGCTGCATCAAAAGGAGCGTGACCAGCAGGTCGAGGGAGGTGATCCTGCCCCTCTACTCTGCTCTCCTGAGACCTCACTTGGAGTATTGTGTGCAGTTCTGGTGTCCTCAACATACAAAGGACATGGAACTGTTGGAACAAGTCCAGAGGAGGCCACGAGGATGACCACGGGACTGGAGCACCTCCTGTATGAAGATAGGATGAGAAAGTTGGGGCTGTTCAGCCTTGGAGAAGAGAAGGCTGCGTGGAGACCTCAGAGCAGCCTTCCAGTATCTGAGAGGGGCCTATGGGGATGTTGGGGAGGGACTCTTCATGAGGGGCTGTAGTGAGAGGACAAGGGGTAACGGGTTCAAACTGAAACAGGGGAAGTTTAGACTGGATATGAGGAAGAAGTTCTTTACTGTAAGGGTGGTGAGGCACTGGAATGGGTTGCCCAGGGAAGTTGTGAATGCTCCATCGCTGGCGGTGTTCAAGGCTGGGTTGGACATAGCCTTAGGTGGCATGGTTTAGTGGGAGGTGTCCCTGCCCATGGCAGGGGGGTTGGAACTGGATGATCTTAAGGTCATTCCAACCCTAACTATTCTATGATTCTATGATTGTAATCCCACGTGGTTTGTGCTGTCCCGTTGGAACAGGATCAAATATGGAAGTATTATCCTGGAGGACTTTCATGCCTTGGAATTTTTTTTCTGTGTCACTCCTTAATTTACATCAGTAGGAGATGCTTTATAGAGAAGACAACACCTCATCATTTTGTACTGTTTTAGTTTAGTGTAAGTTATACAACACAGGTCTTAACACATTACTCTTAATGATCTAATATGGAGCAACGTAGAAACAACTGGAATGCTGAAACCCAAACAGAACTTTCTGGAATGTCCTGTATCTGTTGAAGTGACTGCCATTTCCTTAGTGTTGACCATGTCCCAAAAAAGAGCTTTTTAGGGGGTTTTGTTCATATCTTCTTTTCTTTCAACCAACTCTGGTTGCCAGGAGCATACAGTGAAATGTGTTAATGTTCTTGTTACCGGAGCTGTGTCACAGGTGGGAAGTGGGGCTGCAAATGCTTTGGATGCAGAGAAGGGACTCACTAGCTTTGGAATGCAAGCACTAACCCAGCCTTTTTGCGTCTTAGCATTGGAAAGTCAAATTAACTGAATCTGGTGTTGTTTTTCTTCACATCCATATCCCAGGCTCAAAAAATGAGGACAATGAAATTCTGGCATGGGAAGCTGTCATGAAGGAAAATTACCTTGTCAAAATCAATACCAAAGCAAATGATTCATCAGAAGAGTACGTCTGCCTTTCTTTGTCTTCGCTCTCTTAGCTTTCTGTTGAGTATTTTTAGTGCAGGCAAGTTTTCAGCAGCTCTAAATGTTTGCAAACTAATGAGTAGATAAATAAACTCAGAATAAATGTGCCTTTTATTCTTCCAAGGAAGCTGATGGGGTTTTTTTGTCCTGTTTTTTCACCAGAAGAGAAAATGTTCCTATAGTGTTTTGAGGCCTCATTGTGGAAAGCAGTGCTATCAGCTGACTGGTTTTGTACCATTAGAGGTTTATATTGGATGTTAGGAAAAATGCCTTTATCGAAAGGGTGCTCAGGCATTGGAACAGGCTGCCCAGGGCAGTGCTTGGTTCACCATCCCTGGAGCTATTGAAAAGACATGTACATGTGACGCGTGGGGACATGTATTAGTGGTGTCCTTGGCAGTGTTAGGTTTATGGTTGGACTTGATCTTAAAGGTGTTTTCCAACCTAAATGATTCTAGGATTATGCAGTTAGAGAATGTTTAGTGTTAGATGTGGAATAGCAAGCTTTCCCACATAACCCATCTATGTATTAGGGGGTCTGTACCTGATAGCATGAGTGGAAAGACCTCAGGAGGGGAAGATGCTATCTGGAATGGTGGTGACTTGGGCTACTCTTGTGGCTGCTAGCTCATGACGCTTTATCTTTGGGATCTGTCTTTGGTGTTTTCAAAGTAATAGGATGAGGATAAAGAAATCTAAAGAAAGTTAGGAAACAGAACAGTAACGTCTGTGTCTGATGGCTTAATTTTGTAGCTAGTTCACAGCAGCTTGACTCTCTAAATTGAATGTAAGGGAAGAGCTGATAAGAATGGGCAGGAAATACCAGACTCTTACATGCCCCTCTGCCCTTGCTGTGGACATTGTTGTCCACAGGGAAGTGTTTAGGTTAAGACTACCCAGAGGCACTCAGAAGTCAAAGAAATACACAAAAATAGCTTTGATTCTGGAAGCAGAAGTGTCTTGACAAGGAAAATGGAATAGCACAGCACTAATGCTAATTCATATGTTGGCTCGTATACTTGTAATGAAACTGATGCCAAACCTCCTGCAGCCCTGCCTCCTTGGAAGGGTGAAACACTGATGTTCCCAAGCAGTCTGGTTTGTGACTGACCTCTGACTACATGCAAAGAGGACAGTCTTCTGATAACCGATTCCAATGGCTTTAGCTCCACTCTTTGGCCAGAGATGAGGGCTAGATCTCTTAGCTCCAGACAGACTTCTGCACAGTTTTGCAAAGGGTGGAGGGGGGTTAGCCAAGGCATCACCAACACCAGGACTCAGCCCTTTCTTCTCTTTTCTCTTTGTTTTCAGGATGGTGCATCGATTTAGACAGCTGGATGCAAAGGTACTTGTGTTTCAGACTGTTCTAGGGGATGCACTTCTATCTAGTAAAGCATGTCCATGAGGACAATAAGCGCTGAGAATCATGTGCAATCTTTGTTACTATTGCCAGGACACCATTTGGGCTGGGCTTTTCTGAACATGCGATTTTGATCCCAAGAGAAGCTGTGTGGAGACCTCATAGCAGCCTTCCAATATCATCAGGGACTGTAGTGATAGGACAAGGGGTGATGGATTCAAACTGAAACAGGGGAAGTTTGGGTTAAACATTAGGCAGAAGTTCTTCCCTGTGAGGGTGCTGAGGCGCTGGCACAGGGTGCCCAGAGAAGCTGTGGCTGCCCCATCCCTGGCAGTATTCAAGGCCAGGTTGGACGGGGCCTGGAGCAAGCTGCTGCAGTGGAAGGTGTTCCTGCCCGTGGCAGGGGGTTGGAACTGGATGATCTTAAGGTCCTTTCCAACCCAAACCAGTCTGTGATTCGATGTAGTTGCAAACTGTGCTGGAAAATGAAGTAGAAAGATAGTTGCTTAGTACTAAAGTGTTTCTCACTATTCCTTATTGAATAGAATAGAATTAAAAATAACTTCTCTCTGTTAAAACTTCAGTGTTCTGGTGTGTAACAGACCCATGAAGCACTGATGGACGAAAAGGCATTATACACTTGAGAGTATAACCTTCTCGAACCTGTTCTGTCAAGTTCAGCTTCTAGTGCTGAAAGCATGAGGTGTGAGCCCAACTTTGTGGTTGAAGATGTTGTTTAACATTGCTTATAAAATGAAGTGGCCGTTCAGCTATATTGTGGCAAGCTTGATGGTGCTTCAGATAGCACAGGCAACATCTTCTAGGTAAACAAAGGATGTTCCGTACATATTGCAGGGTAGGAAGACCTTTAATTGCAATTAATATGAACAACTCTCATCTGATTAAGAGAAATATCATGTGCTGATGCAATATAAAGCTACCAATCCACTGGAGGGCACATTGTTATCAGAACTACCATACAAGTATACTTTTTATGACTGATACTAAAAAGACCTTCACAATGGGGATTCTTTGAGACTTGATTGAGAGATGTATTTTTTGAGTTGCTTTGGTGTGAAGAACAGACCTGTGAGAAGTGCAAGGGCGAAAAGGCCCCTATAGACTTTAGAATACTGCTTTTGATTGCTGTCAAATCATTTAGATTGCAAGATAATAGCTTGCTTTCAAGACTGAAGTGGAAATGGTGAGTCACCGAGGATGTGTCTAGTGATGCTCCTCTTGAAAGTGAAATACAGCAACCTTAATTCTCTGCTGAAAAGTAATCCCTAAATGGTGTGTTTTATTCTTTGAGGGAATACCTTGCAGCAAGTTGTTTTGTCTATCCGTGCCTTCAGCTTTAGGGAGGGAAAGGCACCGAGGCTAGTGCTTAGGAGCAGTGCCCTTGAGAGCCAGCCACTCCAGGCATATCTCACTGCCTCTCACTTCATGTGACGCCCTGAAAGCAACTGTGAGGATGCGTCTGAGTCCTAGGCATGAGCCTTGGTGGTGGATTAAACTTGTGTTTAAACCTGATGACCCAAGGAGTAACAGAGTTCATTTAGGACAAGGAGAAAGGGTTTGAGTCAGCTCCATGTGAATAGTCCATGGAATTCCGCTGATCTGCAGTCTCTGCTTTAAAAAGGAGCACAAGGAGTTGGAGTACAGTTGGGAGCGTGGTGCCTGCTTGTTAACTAGGTGACACATGCAGTATTAATTGCAATGATGAAAGTGGCAATTGGGAGTGTCCTTTCAAGCACTGTCGCATTTGGTATAATGTTTGGAGAGGCAGTTACTCATGGCATGTGATTAATTAGCACTACTTTACTGTGAGAACAACATTGACACTGCTTCGTTTGCCACCACACTGTGACTACTGAATACAAAAAGCAGATGGTGCTCTCAAAGTAGTGGCTGGCATCCACACAGAGTAGTCAGGGAGGCAGGAGTTCAGATAAGGGGTTTAATGCCTGCTCTTGCTGATGTTGTAAGGTATTTCCTAGGGCATTTCAAGGAACTTACTATTGCTTACTTGTTCTTTTCCCTTCGTCCTAAGATGCCATCTCTGTCGGAATGAGTAAGATTGACTTTGCATAAACCAAGCTGCTTCTTTCTTTTTCCTTTCTAAGCTCTCTGATTTGAAAGGCCTTCTGAAAGAGATCGCCAGCAAAATCAAATGAAGGCAGCTGAAACCCAAGAACACCCACCTGAGCAGTGTAAGCCCTCTTTAAATCCATTCTCTGACTTGAATAAGTTATCAGTATCTGTGACGATAAATCAGGCTGTCTCTGGAAGAAGAGTTAGTATTAGTTATTGACGCTTGTATTGATGTTGTCTAATATCGGATAAGAAATAAGAGCGAAGTTCTCTTCCTTGTTTGTTTCTTATGAAAACCACCATTTTCTATCTGGTGTTTCTCGCAGTTTTTGGTGCAGTTTGAAATGTCTTGTTTTGCTCCCTTGCCTTTGAATAAGTGTGAATAACCCAGGGCTGAGTTGTCTTTATGTTAGAGGCCCTCTGGAAAATTAGGAGCTGCTGGGCTGGATCATTTACACTTGGTTCGTTTTAACTCAGAAGAACATAAAAGCCAAATGGAGAAGACAGAATTGTAGGTAGGAGAAGGTTTATTTTCCCACTCTCACACTGGGGCATTATGGTGGATGCCTAGAGCCTTTCTGTGTCCTATACAATAAACCACAGGGTGAAGAGTTGACCCAAAGTCTCCAGAGCTGTAGTTCAGTGTCCAGTCGTGAGCCTTGTGTCATTTGTCACCAAGTTGTGCGGAAGAACTGGATTGGAACCACAGGTTCCAGTGGGATGTGAAAGCCAGACAAGATATTGATGAATGTGGAGAATGCTGACTTCTTTAAAGACAGCAGGTTAAGAAGCGTAGCTGTTCATAAGGATAATTTGGAATGACTTGATCAGCCTGAACATCAGAGCCTGGCTCCTTGTCCCATAGGAGGTTTTCCTGCAAAACAGCTTATACCTGTTCCAAACATTCCTGAATCCATTGTCTCACCGTTTTTCAGGGATAACTTTATATTCACTTGACATGAAGTTCAGATTCTTTATGAATGACTTGCAACCACGTAATAAAAGCTGCAAGGAACCCCGGTTACTGGGCTTGTTCTTGGATGCAGTAAACTCTGAGCGAGCTATAGAATAAGCTTGAGAACAATGGAACTGTGGAGGTCATCTAGTGCAACCCTGCTCCAAACAGCACCAACTCAGATCAAAGGTAGCCGCAGTTTGGCTGAGAAATAGGTTGTAATTCAGGAAGAACAAATGCACGTTTTATAGTTCCCTGGGAATTACTGGATACACAGGCACGGAATGGGGGGAAAATCTGATGAGGCAGCAGTTGTACAGAGAAGGGTCTGAAATGGAATAGTAAATAGCTAACGTTTTGCTGTTCGTGAGATGTATGAAGTAGTCCTGCTGCTTACAGTGCAATGAATCCTCTGTTGGGTACAGCATCCAGTGTTAGCGCTAAGCTTTAAGGAAGATAACGGAGTGGCAGCAGAGAGTTCAGAACAATGCCAAGAGGAACTGGAAGCCTTAGCAACATAATCTATAGAAATGAGTGAATGAATTACAGTTAAATAGCCTGGGAAAGAATATACGTGTTTACGATGGAGCTTGTGGAAACAGCCTCTCATTATAGCTAAGTAGTACCTTGCAAAGATGGAGCCCCTTTCCAGTTTATGCCTGGTGAACTGTCTGGATGGCATCCTGGTGTGATCAAACTGGTTTGCATGTGAGCTGCCCTGACTCTGGAGCTGAGCCTTGGCACAGCTCCAGTCCCCAGGCACACAGTCCTTGTGTGAACAAAGACGTTAATGTCTCACAGGAAGCAAATGTGCGTATCCTGCTATCTCATCTGAAAGGAAGTACTTATATTGCACTGACCGTCTTCAGGATGAGCTGCTGGATTGGCCATTCCAGGTCCTTTGCGTGCAGGTGTTCCTTTTGCTTTCACTTCCTGACAGTTAGTGTCCCTGCTACTCTGCTAAGACACCCTATTCCGGGTGGATGCTGCAAAGAGCTCCTCGATCCCAAGTATGGCACAAGGCATCCAGTTTTCTGAGCTGATACGTGAGGATGAAAGCAGAACGCTGAGCTGGGCTAGGAGCTCAACTCTGTCTTCTTTTCTTTTGCTCATACAGGTACAACTTCATCAAGAACAGTTCCTCCGAGCTGGCAGTAGCCACCAAGCCAATGGTAACTGACCCACCAGAGCATCAATGTCTCAGCAGGAGTTACTGGGATTTCTTTTGTTGGCTTCATTTTTTTGATCAGACAGCCCTTTTTGCTTGTTGCAAGATGATGGTAAAACATGAAGATGACTGTTTATCTCCTGGCAGGGCTCCCATTCTGCCCAAGTTCTCCTTTTTCCTCCTTTCCCCTGATGTTCAATGGCAGCAATTAGTCCTTGTCAGCTGCTGTTAAAAAGCACTCCTTATTCCAAGAGTTCTGTTGCTGCTGCCAAAAGCACTTTGCTTTTTAATTTCACTCAAAGGGGCCTGTTCATGGGTTTCCTTTGGCCACTAATTACTTGTCTTAACGAATCAATCTCCCTTCTCTTTCCTTTGTGTAGTAGCCAGATCGAGCTTGTTCACTGCATGGCCTGTCTGTCAGACCTGCTGAGGTCTGTAATGCTGGCATGCCAGAGTACAGTGTATTTCAGCTTCATCGCCTGGAGGAAAGACAGCCTTTGGTCCAACCCTGCACCCAGCTGTGACTCTACATGACCAGTGGGGACTTCTTCCTGCTCTTCCTGGAACTGTGCAGCAATGCAGAAGCTCAGCTATTACAGCCCTGCACGGGAGAGACTGAGTTAATCTACAGAGTGTTTCCAAAGGCCTCATGTGCAATCCTTGCTTGTTTCTTTGGTGATGATTTGTATACTGGGATCACTGCAATTCATTTTAACATGTGGCTGCAGATGTTTGCATTTTGAAATGGAGGAGAGACTTCAAGTATCGTGATGCTCACTATGGCATGGTTGCTCTTCCTGCTTTCTGTCTGAAATAACAGCTGAATTGTGTGGCATTTGGTGTGGTAGAGCTGGGTGCATGACTAACTGAAGGGAAACTGCTACAAATAGCACTTATTTACCTTGCAAAGCATCGTATCTGTCTTCATCCCTGTGAACGATGAGCCATCTCCCAAGGTGCTAGATTCTTGAAGGTTGAGGTAGTTTCCTTTTGCCTGGCAAGGGCTATCATAATCCATACACTTGACCAAAAAGCCTGTGTGCAGGCCTGCCTCTGTGCACAAGGTCATGCTCCAGTCTAGGTCTCCTGTGGCAACAAATTGGTCCAAGATGGTGAAGACAAGCCTGGTTTGTGTGGTTTGGTGTTTGCTTCAGTGCTGGGGTATGAAGCCCTGCTGCACTACCAATAGCACTGTTAACTTGTTTACATGTGGAAATATTTGTGTTTTCCTGTTGAAAGTTTTAGAAAGGGCTCAGGCTTTCATTTCTTTCTGAGGCTTTGCATCATAAATTATGACAAGTTTCCTTTCTAGACATTCCTTTTCCTGTGTCATTTGTATGCCTTGAATGTGAAAACTGTGCTTTTAAGTTCATGCCTTTCATATATAAAGCCTGCAGTGTACTCGCCGGTAGCTCTGGTGATCTGTTCTTCTCTCAAATGGTGAATGTCACTTGGAACCATGTTCTGAAAGCTCAAAACCCTGGTGTCTGACCCTGCCTGATGCTGTGTCCCATCACTGCCTGCCTGCACCCCACAGGTCCCTGCCCTTGGGCACCCTGTGCCAGCACCCTCACAGGGAAGAACTTGTGCCTAAGAGCTCATCTCAATCTCCCCTCTGGCAGGTTGAAGCCATTCCCCTTGGCCTGTCCCCTCTCCAGGGTTCCTGGAGCCCCTTGAGGCACTGGAGCTGCTCTAAGCTCTCCACTTAAGGAGCCTTCTCTTTTTCAGGCTGAACCAGCTCAGTTCTCTCAGCCTTGACATGTGAGGGCATGGCTGGTTTCATGGCTCTGGACTGTTGTGGGTATTAGGGGGTACCGTGTGTACACAAGCTGGTCTTTAGGCAGCCGGTCCTGTCACCCTGGGTCCCAGCAGAACCTCCTGGCAGCTTTGCATCCATGTGCTGCTCAACACTGGGCTGTCCTGGGCATTCATTTTAGGACGGCTCTCCCCTAACCCAGTGGATGCCTTCAACATCTTATGGTACAGGTTGTTTTCCTCTGGAAATGTCCTACATCTGCCCCAGGGGTGGGGGCCCTGGTGTGGGATGGAGAACTGCAGGGATGAGAGGATGCGGCATGGCTCAGTGCTGATACTTGAGGCTCCTGGAGGTATGACCCTGCCCCTTGGTAAGGAGGGATGTGTGTGCTGCTGAAGCCTGCCATGGGGATCTTAGCATGAAAGCAGTGCCTGGGTGTTGTAAATAAGGCTTTCCTCACAGAGGAGGTGGCTTACGTATTTTTGCCCCTGGCTGTCTCCTGCTTTTCCATTATTAATTTGATTTAAAACATTGATATGATACTGTCTCAAGGCAGATTTGTGTTGAGTTCTTTTGCTGCAGCCCCATATAAGTGGGTAGTAGCTCTTGCTTTATGCCATTGCTATTTTTCTTTTGTGTAGGATGTTAATGTGTTTCCAATACCAGCATTATAAAGCTGTCAGCTAAGATACATGTAAATCTAATATTCTCCCTGTTAATTTATGAGCTGAGTTTTCTGCTATCAGGAAATCTTTCTGGTGAAAAGGAATCTTAATGAGATCACATAAAATGCCCTTTTTTTTTCTTGAAGAAGTATTTACTTTGCTTGAAAGATGTAGATTTGCTCTTTATGGTAAATAGCTGAAAACCATTGTGTTTTATCTGCAGTGTGGGCTTGGTCGAGGAGACAATGAAATGACAGTTAAAAGTATTGGCTCTAGCAAGGCTATCTGAGTAAGCGAAGGCTGAAAGTGTTCTGCTTGCCTACGCTGGTGCCTGGTATGCAGGCACTGGGAAAAGGGCTTTAGGGAGTTGAGGAATTAATCATGGGCCGTAATTAAACCTTGATTGCAATAAATCTGCTTTCATTGGAATCTTGGGTTTGTAAACAGAGGATGGTTTCCTCCTTCTAGCAGGAGCAAGACTGCAGGATGAGGCTGTAACCACGCGGCTGCGTGGAGGTGAAGTGCTGCTTGGTTTCTCCAGCATGCCCTGTTTTGACTGGAGTGCACCCAGATGCTAAAGGAAAGGGCTCATTTGTAATGAACCATTTAGTCACAAACTTCATCTTTCTTTTCTTTTCTGGTTGCAAAATAGCGAGCAAATAGACATTAGGGATCTGGAAAGGCTGCATCAATGGGTTGTGGCCAATGGGATGAGGTTCAACAAGGCAGTGCTGGATCCTGCACTTGAGCCACAACAGCCCCCTGGCATTTTGCATTAACCAGGTTGCTCCAAGCCCTGTCCAACTTGAACACTTCCAGTAGCATTACAAGAAGCTCAGACACTGAAGTCTCACAAGAGAGAAGGGACAAAACCTGGACAAGTATGAGTATGGGCAGCAAGGCTTAATAAATAAATACATTTAAACCTAGATACAGCTCTTGGCTTTTCAGGTAACAGCCTTTGGATCTGGAGGTAATGTTTGCCTTGCATTAGCCCCAGGGATGTGCCAATGACCCTCGAGAGCTGTAACTGCTGACCTGGCAGGCACAGCAAATCTAAATATTTAAAGTTTCAAAGGCTCAAAGCAGTGAAGTGAGAGCTCTGAGGTTCTGCTGCAGGCTGTCATGTTTCAGAGCAGTCACCCAGGGTGTGTTCTTGGGGGTTTGTCTGCTGTAATGTATGCTTTGTGTTGCTTCACTCCCAAAGTCCACTTCCTGCAACCGTCCTAGAACCTGCGTAGGTTTAGGTTGCCTCCATTAGACCTGCATGTATGGTGTACTTCAGAAGCTCAGTGTGAAAGGGTTTAGGTTCTGCCTCGGTGCACTTACAAAGGTGTTTCCTTTAATCATGGGAAAATTACTGTTAAGACATCACTTCCAATGGTTCTTGACACCGAACAGCTCAGTGTTCTATGGCAAACCTTGCAGACGATGAGACTTCCATGGTATAAACTTCAGACTGAGGAAATATACCTGGTTTCATCCTTAATACTGTAGGTGTGGAAAGCTGAGGTGTCACTGTAGTCACTTCTCTTCACTTTAATCTCCTTTTGACCACCTAATCTTCAAGGGCTTCACAGTGGAAAGCTTTATCTGGCATTGGGAAACACAGCCAGTGTGGCAGAGGGTAACATCTTGGGCATCCTGATTTAGTTGAAGATGTCCCTGCTCATTGCAGGGGGGTTGGACTAGATGAGCTTTGAAGATCCCTTCCAACCCAAGCTATTCTGTGATTCTGTGATCTTACGAAGGCAAATAGAGAAACTGGAATAAAAAAGACTTTCCCTCCTTCTCAGGTAGTCCAGGGCTGGAGAACACTGAGCAGCCCATGGGCAGCATCTGTCTGTAACTTGCTCTATGGTTGTCTGCTAGCTTCTCAAGAGACACACAGACAAGAGCTGAAGGGAATGGAAGCTGAGCCTCTGTTGGTGTTTATGATCAAGTCTCAAAGCCTCTGTTAGGCTGAGCAAAATCTAGAAGCCTTTCTCCTACCTCTATCAGCTGATGTGTTCCGCATGTGTGATGAGGTTACCCCTAGAGAAGAACTTTTAGGTAGCCTTTTGGTTTTGCCAAAGACACACTGCAAGAGCTAGGGGAAAATAAGGAGCATGTTGCTTTGAATTTAGTTGGGTTTTCTTTTATCTGAAGGGACCATTAACTTTTGTCAGTTGTCTGAATGTGCAGGAAAAAAGGGATCAGG
Source organism: Ara ararauna (assembly GCA_028858755.1). Lineage (NCBI taxonomy): Eukaryota > Metazoa > Chordata > Aves > Psittaciformes > Psittacidae > Ara > Ara ararauna. The sequence continues at coordinate 19,424 of JAQZCJ010000195.1, forward strand.
AAGAGCTCCTCGGTGCTACTTAGATGCTGTTTAGATGGTTTTCAGCATGTCATGATGCTGGGTGATTTACATTTGAAATGAAAACTCATCTTGTAATTATCAATGTTTCACTCACAAAGAGAAATGATTGTTCTCCTGGTAGTCTGGGAACAGAGCTGACTCCTGATTGCAGGGAATGAGAGTGGGCTGAAAATAAGCCTCTAACAGGAGCTCTTCAATTTCCTCTTTTCTTAAATAGCACATATCTGTTTGCTGTGTAGATTGAATTGGATGCAACCCCCTCCCTCTGCCCCAAGGTGCTTGGCATCTACTGCTTGCTGGTAGTAGAGTCAAAGTTGAGTCCTTAAATTGTGAAGAGTCTGTCTCCATCTTGCCCCCTCTTGATATGTGCCCAGATGCTTTTTCTCTCTGCTCTGCCATCCCTCTCTAAAAGTCATCTCGAACTCCTTCAGCCTGGTTCATTGGTGGGATGCTTTTCTCTTTCAAGAGGATGTTGTCCCCAGTCTGTATGGCCATGCCTGTTGTTTCCTTAGCATAGATGAGGCAATAACTTTCCATTTGGAATATGCCAATAGCAGAAGTGATCTTGGGTTCGGGAGTTTGACCTCTTCAAGTCTTCTGCAAAGTATGGAATTTCGGGTTCGATTCCACTTTATCTTCACAAATTCAGTGGTGGTTCCACTAAAGCAACCTGATGTTTCAGTTCTGTCTCCAGTGTGAAGAGAACGTGGTGAAAGACTCAGAGCTCCTCAGAAACCCACAACTCAGAACTCTTCAGGTATGAGAATGTAAATTTGGTTTCACTGCTTAAATGTGCCCAAAGCTGGGGTTTCCCAAGAATGATTTTCTCAACCCCTGCCCCAAAGGAAAATACCCCTTCTCTTCTTGTTTGCACATGCCCTGGTAGCACCAAGCAGGTGGTACCCATGGAGATGCATTCCCTGGGAGGGGGACAACGCTGCTCAGACTTGTGTTTCTTCTTGCCAGCCTGTTCTCTCCAAAGACTCGCCCTTCTCCCCATTCCTATCCTGCCCACCCCAGTTGCTAACTCTTCCCCAGTTCCTGTCCCTGGGTTGAGCATCCTCAACCCAAACGTGCCTCTGACATGGAGAGTGGAGGAAGCAGATTTTGCTGTAACGTAAATCTACTAGAGTGTGTAATGGATCTGTGTAAAGAGAGGAGAAATATTTACCAGTTTCAATAGAGATATAATGAGTCAGGATTCAGAGAGGTGGAATAGCAAACATCTCTGTTCTCTAGATGCTGTAAGGCAAAGCCAGAGCTCTGCAGAGAGACTTTCATTTCATTAAACACTTTTAATACTCAGCATTACTACAGTCCTGCTGGCAGCATTTCCTAGTAGCTGCTCTAAAAGGAATATCTTGAAGCCCCACAGGGGGTTCAATAGTTAAATTGACTGTTGGATTGGCTACAACACTATGGATTGGCAGGTAGGAAACATTTTTACGTATTCAGGTTCTGGTGGAATATTAATGGGTCCCAGCATACAAGAGGCAGATGCTTCCTTCTCTAGGGGTGAAGTTGGAAGCTAAATGTTATCCAAACTACTGCAGCCAGTTGGTGGTGAAGCATAGAATCATAGAATGGTGGTGAAGCATGCTGGAAAACGATCCTAGAATGGGTTGGGTTGGAAGGGTCCTTAAAGCTCATCCAGTGCTGACCCCCTGCCATGGGCAGGGACACCTTCCCCTAGAGTGGCTTGCTCCAAGCCCCTTGGGACTCCTGATGCCAAGTTCTTCCCATTGAAGTGGTTTAAGCAGTCTCATTTCTTGTGTTTCGTTACCACGACAGCAGCACGTCTGATTGCAGAGAAACCGCTGTAGAAGCAGGTCAAACAGTGAACGGGAAGGTTTCCTCCTGGATCTGAGGCAGCATGGTCGTGGCTGTGGTTGCAGGGGATTTGGGCATAGCGCAGCAGACTCTGTTCTTGAGAACCTCCAGCTCAGTCTGAATCCTCCCTGTTGTGGTGCTCTGGCATGGCTGCAGCCACAAGAAAATATTTCCAGCCTTCCCATGGCACAGACAGCAGTTGAGGAGAACTGGGAAGCAGAAAGGTCAGGCCCTGCTATAGATGAGCATGTCCAAGAGGCAGGGAAGAGCGTCTTCAGCTGCAGTGAGGAGGGCGAATGGATGCACACAAAGAGACTCTGGCTTTTCACTGGGCAAAGTTTCAGTCAGTGTTTTTGATCGTGTTCCCAATGCTGGAATCCAAGTTCACTGGTAAAAAATGCCCACCCCTTTTACTGGAATTGGCACGTGCCTCCTCCCCTCTCAAAGCAGTGCTTGGGAGGGATGGCGCACACGTGGTGTGGCCTCAACCAGGTTCCTATTTGGCGCTGTGTCTACCCGTCACCCTCCAGGCACAGCGTGTTCCTAGCAGTGGCTCTGTGCTCATATGCAGCTCTGCCCGCTGGGACACAAAGTCTTTCCTGAGATGTGCCATGGCTCATCAGGTTCCTTTCCCAGAATCTTGCAGCAACAATGAGAAATGAATCCAGTGACCCATCAGAGACTGGGCAGTGGTTTCTTTTGTGACTTACAAGTGTGTTGCCTTTATGAGTCTCTGCCCTCAAGTAGTTGCAGTGTGAGTGAAACTTACCCAGCTCCTTCTGTCACCCAAGGAGTCCAGTTTCCCCGTGTAATCTGACAGTTTAGAAGCAGAAGCCACTTTATCCTCTTCCTTATTAAATCTGACCCCTGGTACTTTGCACGCCTCCCATGTCTTTCCTCGAGTGCCTGACATTTGGGAGGTTCTTAAAGTGCCGCATCATTCACGTGGCACTGTGATTTGAAGGTTAAGGGAGGATATTCACACATGGGATCTTCAAAGTGAAAATGCCGAGGCACGTTTCTGCCTTGTGAGCAGTCAGCAATGGGTGACCTTGTTTGAAGGCAGCAGTTTCCTTCCCAACCCCTATGGACAGCCTTTAAGCACTTAAAGCCGAAGCGCACCTCAAACTTACTAGAAGAGTTTCAGTGGCTCTGTTGTGGGGTAGTTGTGGTACAGTGATGATACGTTGCCTGTATCTGCAAAGCAAGACCTGCAAGTGCTGAGTGCCGTGTGTTGGAGAGGGTATAGTGAACACCTCACCCCATCGCAGTCTGGTGCTGGGGAATTGTCCCCTCCTTAGGGAGCACCAGCTTGTAAGTGCTTCTAGTCACTGCCGAGAGACAAACATGCTGGGTCTGGTGCTAAGGAAAGAGTTGACTCGCCACGTGGGAAACTATGGGCTAAAAAGTGAACAAAACAACTAGATTCTGCTTTTGGCTACGGTGATAGCAGGAATTCAGTGCTCCCTTTCAGTCACAGCGCGGGGAAAGAGGCACTGCAGCCCATCTCTTATCAGGGAGCTGCTGCCAAAGGGGGGAAAGCGGACAGCAAATATTTACTGTCGGATCAATTCTGTTTAAAGTGCAATGGTTGTAGCAAAGCTTGGGCACAGGAAGGTCAGGTGTAAGGATCAAGGCTGCATTTATATAAAGACAGAGGAATATGCACTGGAAATCCTTGCTTGGAAAGGGAAAAGACCAGAGGATATGGAAAGGCACACTGTGAGGAGCTTCATCTTTGTCCTCACACTGGGCGTTTTCTCATGTTCAGGTAAGTTGCTCAGAATGGAGCCATGGCCTCTTCCTTACAGTAGTTTAGGAAGACCACAGTGAACCGCTAATGGACCTGTGCCTCCGTCTCAGGCTTTCCAGTGTACGACTACGATCTCCCCGTCACAGAAGAGGCTCTCAATGCTTCCATTGCAAGGATCAACTCTCAGTCACGGGGGACAAACCTGTATGGTGTTGTCAGGAGCCACGTCACAAGAGTAAGTGCACAGAGAACCGACATTCCTGTACCTGAAATGTGCTTTGCTCTGATGGAGAACTCTTTTTCACCCAACGCTGAACCCCCAAATTTAGTTGGAGTTTTCTGGTGCTGCTTGGAAGAGGGTGGGTTTGGGGCATTATCTGAAATGATGGCTTTAGGAACTGAAACATTCTTTTCTTTCTCCAATCTTGATTTACGTCATCTGTCTCCATGCGCCAGTGCTGGTTTAAATCTGTTAGTGTCTAAATACAGGCAGGAAACTCTTTATCTGCTTCAATTTGCATTGCTAAGAATGATGTTGGCTACCCAGAGTTAAGGAGCAACACGCTGTAACTGTTCTGTTTCTATAGATGGCATGTATCAAGTCCGCTGCAAGAATGAATGACAAGATGACTTTGGGATTGATCTAGTTTGGAAAAGTACTTGAAAGCAGTGGGGATTTGTTGGTTGTTGGGGTTTGGGTTTTGGTTTCGGTGGGGAGTGGAATGAGTCTCCCATCTTGAGCTAAAACACTGCTTAGACTGCCCATGAGGCACCTGAGCAGACAATGCAAGACTGTATTAACTGTGTTAATTCAATTCCCTCCAGTGGTGGGATTTACTTTCCAAGCCTATTTACTTGCACAATAGGCTTCCCAGCAGTCTAGATATTCAAAGCAGAGCTGTTAGCACCCTGCTTCCCACAGAAGATGGGGTAGCACACAGGGTAATGGTATGCTTATCTACCTTTGAGAGCTCTAAGTCCCCCCCAGCTGACTCTAAGCAGTAGGAAGATCCTGCAGTGGCTGTGCGGATTCAAGTGAGACTCCTATGGAAAGCTGTTCTATGTTGCTGAGTAAGAGAGAAATTCCTGAGCACAATAAAACAGACTTTCTCACACGCAGTAATCGGCTCCAAATTGGGCACTGAGCCATAATGCCCTTATGTCGGCTTCTACTTGACAAAGAAGCAAGGTTGCCATGTAGCAGGCATAGAGGAATGACAGGCACTAATTATGTATTGTCTTGACCTTCCTTTGACCAGGCTGACATGTGGAACAGTGATGCCTATAGACTGGAGCTGCAGTTCAGCATCCGTGAAACGGAGTGCACCAAAGCGTCGGGGAGAGACCCTTTCACATGTGACTTCAAAATTGGGCCTTTTGTGGTAAGTGAATGTGGTGTGAATGTGAAACCCAAAATTGATGTAGGATAAAGGACTTGGGGGTGTTGGGTGAGGAGAAGCTCCCAATGACCTGGCAGGACACGGGTGGTTTCTGGGGGGGATCCTGACCCTCTGCTGTGCTCTGAGGAGACCCCCCCTGCAGTCCTGACCCAGCTCTGGGGCAACAGCACAAGAGGGACATGGAGCTGTTGGAGAGAGGCCAGAGGAGGCCATGGAGATGCTGTGAGGGCTGGAGCAGCTCTGCTCT
>JAQZCJ010000231.1:0-24483 GCA_028858755.1 Ara ararauna
TTGGGGGGGTCCCTACATGGCCCCTTGGCCTCTGCCCGCGGCCACCTGGGGTCTCCCCTGTGCCCCCCCCGGGGCTATTGAGGGTCCCCTGTGCCCCCCCCGCCCCCCCAGAGGAGGCCACCAAGGAGCCTGCAAGCAGAGTTTATTGGGGTGTGGGGTCCCAGCAGCCCCTGGGGCAGCTCCAGTGAGCTACATGTGATTTACATACGATCTGCATGTGTGTTACATGTGATTTACATATGATCTGCATGTGTGTTACATGTGATTTACATACGATCTGCATGTGTGTTACATGTGATTTACATATGATATGCATGTGTCTTACATGTGGTTTACATACGATCTGCATGTGTGTTGCATGTGATTTACATACGATCTGCATGTGTGTTGCATGTGATTTACATATGATCTGCATGTGTCATGCATGTGATTTACATATTATCTGCATGTGTGTTGCATGTGATTTACATACGATCTGCATGTGTCTTACATGTGATTGACATACGATCTGCATGTGTGTTACATGTGATTTACATACGATCTGCATGTGTGATACATGTGATTGGCATATGATCTGCATGTGTGTTACATGTGTTTTATATTTGATCTGCATGTGTGTTACATGTGATTGACGTGATCTGCATGCGTGTTACATGTGATTTACATGTGATCTGCATGTGTGTTACATGTGATTTACATATGATCGGCATGTGATTGACATAGGATTTACATGAACATTGCATGTGTGTGATTCACATGTGATCTGCAAGTGATTTCATGGGATCTACATGTGAGCTGCGTGCAATTTACATGTGGTTTACATGTCTGTGATTCACATGGGATCTGCAAGTGATTTACATGCAATTTGCATGTGATCTGCATGTGATTTGTGTGTGGTTCATGTAGGATTTACATGTGTGTGATTGACATGCGATCTGCATGTGATTGACACGTGATTTGTGTATGGTTTATGTGTGATTTACATGAGGGTGATTTACATGCGATCTGCATATGATTCACATGTGATTTGTGCATGGTTTCTATGTGGCTTGCGTGTGATTTACATGTGATTTGCATATGGTTTGTATGTGACTTACATGTGTGGGATTTAGATGCGATTTGTGCATGGATTGTATGTAATTTGTATGTGATTTGCATGCGATTTGCATGTGATTTGCATGCAATTTGCATGCTCCCCCAGCTCAGGCCAGGCTGCGGAAGGTGAGGAGCGGCGACGTCTCCGGCATGAGGATGAAGCGGAACACGGTGGGAATGTCCTCGGTGGACACGGCCTCGATGCTGAAGTTGCGCAAGACCTGGGGGGGACCAAGAGGTTGGGGCAAGGCCATGGGGCATTGGGTCAAGGCAAGGCCCGTTGGGTCAAATGAAGACCCTGGGGCAAGGCCATTGGGCACTGGGTCAAGGCAAGGCCCATTGGCTCAAATGAAGACCTTGGGGCAAGGCATCATTGACTCAACCCAAGGCATCATTGACTCAACCCAACCCATCATTGACTCAACCCAAGGCATCATTGACTCAACCCAACGCATCATTGACTCAACCCAAGGCATCATTGACTCAACCCAACGCATCATTGAGTCAACCCAAAGCATCATTGACTCAACCCAAGGCATCATTGACTCAACCCAACGCATCATTGAGTCAACCCAAAGCATCATTGACTCAACCCAAGGCATCATTGACTCAACCCAACCCATCATTGACTCAACCCAAGGCATCATTGACTCAACCCAAAGCATCATTGACTCACCCCAAAGCATCATGGACTCAACAAAACGCATCATTGACTCAACCCAAAGCATCATTGACTCAACCCAACCCATCATGGATTCAAGCCAAGGCATCATTGACTCAACCCAAGGCATCCTTGACTCAACCCAAGGCATCATTGACTCAACCCAAGGCGTCATTGACTCAACCCAACCCATCATTGACTCAACCCAACCCATCATTGACTCAACCCAAGACATCATTGACTCAACCCAATGCATCATTGACTCAACCCAACCCATCATTGACTCAACCCAAAGCATCATTGACTCACCCCAAAGCATCATGGACTCAACAAAACGCATCATTGACTCAACCCAAAGCATCATTGACTCAACCCAAGGCATCATTGACTCAACCCAACCCATCATGGATTCAAGCCAAGGCATCATTGACTCAACCCAAGGCATCCTTGACTCAACCCAAAGCATCATTGACTCACCCCAAAGCATCATGGACTCAACAAAACGCATCATTGACTCAACCCAAAGCATCATTGACTCAACCCAACCCATCATGGATTCAAGCCAAGGCATCATTGACTCAACCCAAGGCATCCTTGACTCAACCCAAGGCATCATTGACTCAACCAAGGCGTCATTGACTCAACCCAAGACGTCATTGACTCAACCCAAAGCATCATGGACTCAACCCAAGACATCCTTGACTCAACCCAAGGCATTATTGACTCAACCCAGCACATCATTGACTCAACCCAACCCATCATTGACTCAACCCAAGACATCCTTGACTCAACCCAAGGCATCATTGACTCAACCCAAGGCATCACTGACTCAACCCAAGACGTCACTGACTCGACCCAAGACATCATTGACTCAACCCAAAGCATCATGGACTCAACCCAAGGCATCATTGACTCCACCCAAAGACATCATTGACTCAACCCTAGGCATCATTGACTCACCGAAGGCGTCATTGACTCAACCCAACCCATCATTGACTCAACCTAAGGCGTCATTGACTCCACCCAAAGCATGATTGACTCAACCCAAGGCATCATTGAGTCAACCCAAGACATCATTGACTCAACCCAAGGTGTCATTGACTCAACCCAAGACATCATTGACTCAACCCAACCCATCATTGACTCAACCCAAGGCATCATTGACTCAACCCAACCCATCATTGACTCAACCCAACACATCATTGACTCAACCCAATGCATCATTGACTCAACCCAACCCATCATTGACTCAACCCAACCCATCATTGACTCAACCCAACGCATCATTGACTCAACCCAAAGCATCATGGACTCAACCCAAGGCATCATTGACTCAACCCAAAGCATCATGGACTCAACCCAACCCATCATTGACTCAACCCAATGCATCATTGACTCAACCCAACCCATCATGGACTCAACCCAACCCATCATGGACTCAACCCAACCCATCATGGACTCAACCCAACTCCTTCCATCCCCCCCAACCTCCATCCCCCCTCGTTGCCCCCCCCGCTCACGTGGATGAGGAACAGCATCATCTCGGCCTCGGCGAGGCGCCGCCCGATGCACTGCCGGGCGCCGAAGCCGAACGCCAGCGCCTTGAAGCTGTTGTCGCCGGGGCCGAGCCAGCGCCAGGGGTCGTAGCGCTCGGGGTGCGGGAACACGGCGGGGCTGCGGCCCATGGCGTACAGGGAGACCTGGCACAGGGTCTGGGGGGGCGAGGGGGCGGTCAGTGGGGGGGGGTGTCATTGGGGGGGGTCAGTGGGGGTGGGGGTCAATGTGGGGGGGCAGTGGGGGGTATTGTTGTGGGGGAGTTCAGTGGGGGGGGTCAGTGGGGAGGTCAGTGTGGGGTGGGGGTCAGTGTGGGGGGGGGTCATTGGGGGGTCATTGGGGGGGTGTCAGTGGGGGGGAGGGGTCATTGAGGGGGTTGCCGGGGGGGGTCAGTGTGGGGTGGGGGTCAGTGTTTGCGGGGGTCAGTGGGGGAGGGGTCATCGTGGGGGGTGTCAGTGCGTGGGTCAGTGTAGGGTCGGGGTCAATGTGGGGGGTCAGTGGGGGGGTGTAGTTGTGGGGGAGTTCAGTGGGGGGGGTCAGTGGGGGGGAGGGGTCATTGAGGGGGTTGTCAGTGGGGGGGTCAGTTTGGGGTGTGTGTCAGTGTGGGGGGGTCAGTGGGGGGGGGTCAGGTGAGGGGGTCAGTGGGGAGGGGCAGTGGGGGGGCAGTGGGGGGGGAGGGGGAGTGGGGAGGGGCAGTGGGGGGGGCAGTGGGGGGGGGTCAGTGGGGGGGTGTCAATTAGGTGGGTCGGGGGGTGGTGCCCGGATCAGCCCCGGTGCCCCCCCACTCACCCCCGCGGGCACCCGGTACTTGTGCAGCACCACGTCCCTGGCCGGGTACCGCTGCACCGTGACCCCCACCGGGTACAGCCTGGGCACAGAGCGGCGGTGAGCGGGGCGGGGGGGGGCCCGGGGCTGAGCCCCCCCCCCGGGACCCCCCCAGGGCCCCCCCGCACCTCAGCGTCTCTTTGATGGCCGCTTTCAGCAGCGGGAGGGACCCGAGCAGCGCCTGCGGGTCCCCGGGCACCGGGATCGGCCCCGCCCCCTCGGGCCGTGGCTCCGCCCCCTCGGGCCGTGGCTCCGCCCCCCTCGGGCCGTGGCTCCGCCCCCTCGGGCTGTGGGCCCCCGCCCCCGCCGCGCGGAGCTCCTCCCTCAGCGCGCGCTGCACGCGCGGGTTGCGGCCGAGCTCGAACAGCGTGAACAGGAGCGGGACCGCGGTCTGCGGGGGGGGGCGACAGCCCTGAGCCCCCCCCGTGACCGACCCCAATGACCCCTTTATGCACCATCCCCACATCCCCCATCCCCTTCCCCCCCCCCCGTGTCCCCCCATCCCCATCCCCCCCCATCCCCCCCCATTCCCCTCATCCCCCCCACCCCGCAACCCCATCCCCCCCCCCCCATCCCCTCATCCCCATCCCCTCATCCCCCCCCATTCCCATCCCCCCCATCCCCCCATCCCCATCCCCCACTTCCCCCCCCCGTGTCCCCCATCCCCCCATCCTCATCCCCCCCATCCCCCCATCCTCATCCCCCCCATCCCCCAACCCCACCCCCCATCCCCATCCCCTCATCCCCCCCATTCCCATCCCCCCCATCCCCATCCCCCACATTCCCCCCCGGGCCCCCCCCTCACGGTGTCGACGCCCCCCGCCGTGAACTCGGTCACGTTCGCTTTGATGGAGTCGAGCGGGAGCCGGGCCTGGAGCAGGAGCTGTGCCAGGAGCCCCCCCCCGGGGCCCCCCCCGGCCCCCGCCCCCGCCCCCCCCCGGCAGAAGGCGCGGTAGATGCGCTGGATGCTCTCGTCCGCTGGGGGGCGACAGAGGGGGGGTCAATGGGGATGGGGGGGTCCATGGGGGGATGGGGGGAGGTGGGGGACTCCATCCCCCCCATTAAACTGGGGGGGGTCCCAGGCTGTGGTCCCATGGAGATGGGGGGGGGACCCCATGGGTTGGGGTGTCCATGGGGTGCCCATGGGGGTGCCCCATAGGGGGTGTCCATGGGGTGCCCCATAGGGACTGTTCATGGGGAGCCCCATAAGGGGTGTCCATGGGGCTGTCCATGGGGAGCCCTACACTGGGGTGCCCATGGAGGTGCCCAGTAGGGATTGTCCATGGGGTGCCCCATAGGGGTGTCCATGGGGTGCCCCACACTGGGGAGCCCCATAGAAGGTGCTCATGGGGGTGTCAGTGTGGTGCCCCATAGGAGGTCTCCCATAGTGGGTGTCCATGGGGTGCCCCATAAGGGATGCCCCATAGGGGTGTCCATGGAGTGCTCATGAGGGTGTCCATGGGGTGCCCCATAGGGGATGTCCCACAGGGGATACCCCGTAGGGGTGTCCATGGAGTGCTCATGGGGGTGTCCATGTGGTGCCCCATAGGACGTCCCCCATAGTGGGTGTCCATGGGGTGCCCCATAAGGGATGCCCCATAGGGGTGTCCATGGAGTGCTCATGGGGGTGTCCATGGGGTGCCCCATAGGGGATGCCCCATTGAGGTGCTCCTGGGGGTGCCCATGGGGGTGCCCCCCACTGGGGGGTGCCCCTGGGTGCCCCCCTCACCGTGCTGGAAGATGGTGTCCCAGGCCCTGAGATGCTCCTGCCAGAGGGGGGGGGGCAGCAGGCGCAGGACGGGGGGGGGCAGGAAGAGCAGGGGGGGGGTGGTCCTCAGCATCGCCTCCAGCGCCCCCAGGAAGCGCTGGGCCCCCCCCGGGGCCGCGCCCCCCCCCAGCAGCCCCAGGCGCTCCCCGTACAGGGCATAGCTGCTGGCTGCAGGCAAAGGGGGGGGCAGAGTCACCCCCAGGGTCCCCAGTGGGGTCCCACTGCCCCCCCCCATCACTTGGGTGGGGGGGGGCATTAGGTGGGGGTCACCCCCCCCTTCCCTACAGATAGGGGGGGTCCCCAAGTTGTGCCCCCACTGCTCCTACACAGGGTCCTGGGGTCCCAGTATTGTCCCTGCAGCCACGGGTGGGGGCCCCCCTGTCCCATCCACCCCATCCAACCCCATCCCCATCCCATCTCCTTGGGTCATTGTTGGGGTATCCTGCGGTGGTTGTCCCAGGAGGGGTCTCCCATTGGGTCTCTCATGGAGGTCTCCCATTGATGTCTCCCATTGGATCTCTCATTGGGTCTCCCATTGGATCTCCCATTGAACTCTCCCATTGGGTCTCAAATTGGATCTCCCATTGATGTCTCCCATTGGATCTCCCATGGGGTCTCCCATTGGATCTCCCATTGGGTCTCCCATTGAGGACTCCCATTGGGTCTCAAATTAGATCTCCCATTGGATCTCCCGTTGATGTCTCCCATTGGATCTCTCATTGGATCTCCCATTGGATCTCCTATTGATGTCTCCCATTGCATCTCCCATAGAGCTCTCCTATTGGGTCTCCCATTGGGTCTCCCATTGGATCTCCCATTGATGTCTCCCATTGGATCTCCCATTGGATCTCCCATTGGATCTCCCATTGGATCTCCCATTGATGTCTCCCATTGGGTCTCCCATTGGATCTCCCATTGATGTCTCCCATTGGATCTCACATTGGATCTCCCATTGGATCTCCCATTGGATCTCCCATTGATGTCTCCCATTGGATCTCCCATTGGATCTCCCACTGATGTCTCCCATTGGGTCTCTTCCCCCCCCCCCCGTCGCACCCTCGAGCGTGAAGCGGAAGAGCAGAGGGTGGGGGTCGATGGTGACGGCGCCGCTCGGGCTCTGCCGCAGGCGCTGCCCCAGGGCGGCCGCGAAGTCCCTGGCGACGGCGTCGAGCAGGGGCAGGAAGCGGCGCGCGCCCGCGGGGCTCAGCAGCGCCGGGTTCAGCGCCAGGCGGTCCGAGCGCCACGAGGGCCCATTCCTGCCGGCGCGGGCAGCGTGGGCACAGGCACCCGGAGCGCCACGGCAGCGCGGCAACATGGCACCCATAGGAGCAGAGCACCCATAGGAGCATAGCACCCATAGCAACATAGCACCCATAGGAGCATAGCACCCATAGGAACATAGCACCCATAGCACCATAGCACCCATAGCAGCATAGCACCCATAGGAGCATAGCACCCATAGCACCATAGCACCCATAGGAACATAGCACCCATAGCACCATAGCACCCATAGGAGCATAGCACCCATAGCAACATAGCACCCATAGCACCATAGCACCCATAGCAGCATAGCACCCATAGGAGCATAGCACCCATAGCAACATAGCACCCATAGGAACATAGCACCCATAGCAACATAGCACCCATAGCAGCATAGCACCCATAGGAACATAGCACCCATAGGAGCATAGCACCCATAGGAACATAGCACCCATAGGAGCATAGCACCCATAGGAACATAGCACCCATAGGAACATAGCACCCATAGGAACATAGCACCCATAGCAACATAGCACCCATAGGAGCATAGCACCCATAGGAACATAGCACCCATAGGAACATAGCACCCATAGCACCATAGCACCCATAGCAACATGGCACCCATAGCACCATAGCACCCATAGCAACATAGCACCCATAGGAACATAGCACCCATAGCACCATAGCACCCATAGCAACATAGCACCCATAGGAACATAGCACCCATAGCAACATAGCACCCATAGCACCATAGCACCCATAGCACCCATAGGAACATAGCACCCATAGCACCATAGCACCCATAGGAACATAGCACCCATAGGAACATAGCACCCATAGCACCATAGCACCCATAGCAACATAGCACCCATAGCAACATAGCACCCATAGCAACATAGCACCCATAGGAACATAGCACCCATAGCAACATAGCACCCATAGCACCATAGCACCCATAGCAACATAGCACCCATAGCACCATAGCACCCATAGCACCCATAGCAACATAGCACCCATAGCACCATAGCACCATAGCACCCATAGGAGCATAGCACCCATAGGAACATAGCACCCATAGCAACATAGCACCCATAGCAACATAGCACCCATAGGAACATAGCACCCATAGCAACATAGCACCCATAGCAACATGGCACCCATAGGAACATAGCACCCATAGCAATGTAGCACCCATAGGAACATAGCACCCATAGCAACATAGCACCCATAGCACCATAGCACCCATAGGAACATAGCACCCATAGGAGCATAGCACCCATAGGAACATAGCACCCATAGGAACATAGCACCCATAGCAGCATAGCACCCATAGGAACATAGCACCCATAGGAACATAGCACCCATAGGAGCATAGCACCCATAGGAACATAGCACCCATAGCACCATAGCACCCATAGCAGCATAGCACCCATAGGAGCATAGCACCCATAGCACCATAGCACCCATAGGAACATAGCACCCATAGCACCATAGCACCCATAGGAGCATAGCACCCATAGCAACATAGCACCCATAGCACCATAGCACCCATAGCAGCATAGCACCCATAGGAGCATAGCACCCATAGCAACATAGCACCCATAGGAACATAGCACCCATAGCAACATAGCACCCATAGCAGCATAGCACCCATAGGAACATAGCACCCATAGGAGCATAGCACCCATAGGAACATAGCACCCATAGGAGCATAGCACCCATAGGAACATAGCACCCATAGGAACATAACACCCATAGGAGCATAGCACCCATAGGAACATAGCACCCATAGGAACATAGCACCCATAGCAACATAGCACCCATAGGAGCATAGCACCCATAGGAGCATAGCACCCATAGGAACATAGCACCCATAGCACCATAGCACCCATAGCAACATGGCACCCATAGCACCATAGCACCCATAGCAACATAGCACCCATAGGAACATAGCACCCATAGCACCATAGCACCCATAGCAACATAGCACCCATAGGAACATAGCACCCATAGCAACATAGCACCCATAGCACCATAGCACCCATAGCACCCATAGCAACATAGCACCCATAGCACCATAGCACCCATAGGAACATAGCACCCATAGGAACATAGCACCCATAGCACCATAGCACCCATAGCAACATAGCACCCATAGCAACATAGCACCCATAGGAACATAGCACCCATAGCACCATAGCACCCATAGCAACATAGCACCCATAGGAACATAGCACCCATAGCAACATAGCACCCATAGGACCATAGCACCCATAGCAACATAGCACCCATAGCACCATAGCACCCATAGCACCCATAGCAACATAGCACCCATAGCACCATAGCACCATAGCACCCATAGGAGCATAGCACCCATAGGAACATAGCACCCATAGCAACATAGCACCCATAGCAACATAGCACCCATAGGAACATAGCACCCATAGCAACATAGCACCCATAGCAACATGGCACCCATAGGAACATAGCACCCATAGCAATGTAGCACCCATAGGAACATAGCACCCATAGCAACATAGCACCCATAGCACCATAGCACCCATAGGAACATAGCACCCATAGGAGCATAGCACCCATAGGAACATAGCACCCATAGGAACATAGCACCCATAGGAGCATAGCACCCATAGCAACATAGCACCCATAGGAACAGAGCACCCATAGGAGCATAGCACCCATAGGAACATAGCACCCATAGCAACAGAGCACCCATAGCAACAGAGCACCCATAGGAACATAGCACCCATAGCAACATAGCACCCATAGCAACATAGCACCCATAGGAGCATAGCACCCATAGGAACATAGCACCCATAGGAACAGAGCACCCATAGCAACATAGCACCCATAGCAACATAGCACCCATAGCAATGAAGCACCATAGCACCCATAGAAACATAGCACCCATAGCAACATAGCACCCATAGGAGCATAGCACCCATAGGAACATAGCACCCATAGGAACAGAGCACCCATAGCAACATAGCACCCATAGCAACATAGCACCCATAGCAATGAAGCACCATAGCACCCATAGGAACATAGCACCCATAGCAACATAGCACCCATAGAAACATAGCTCCCATAGCAATGTAGCACCCATAGGAACATAGCACCCATAGCAACATAGCACCCATAGGAACATAGCACCCATAGCAACATAGCACCCATAGCAACATAGCAACCATAGGAACATAGCACCCATAGCAACATAGCACCCATAGGAACATAGCACCCATAGCAACATAGCACCCATAGCAATGTAGCACCATAGCACCCATAGCAACATAGCACCCATAGCAATGAAGCACCATAGCACCCATAGCAACATAGCACCCATAGCAATGTAGCACCATAGCACCCATAGAAACATAGCACCCATGGCACCCATAGCGATGTTGCACTCATAGCAATGTAGCACCATCGTGCCCATAGGAACATAGCACCCATGGCACCCATACCTACATAGCACCATAGCAATGTAGCACCGTAGCACCCATAGCACTGTAGCACCCATAGCAACATAGCACCCATAGCCTCATAGCCCCCATAGCCCCACAGCACCCATAACCCCATAGCCCCATAAACCCCATAGCCCCATAGCCCCCATAGCCCCATAGCACCCATAACCCCATAGCCCCATAAACCCCATAGCCCCCATAGCCCCATAGCACCCATAACCCCATAGCCCCCATAACCCCATAGCCCCGTAGCCCCATAACCCCCGTAGCCCCATATCTCCATAGCCCCCCTAGCCCCCCTAGCCCCATAGCCCCATAGCCCCCATAACACCCATAGCCCCATAGCCCCATAGCCCCCATAGCCCCCATAGCCCCATAACACCCATAGCCCCATAGCCCCCATAGCCCCCATAGCCCCATAGCCCCATAGCCCCCATAGCCCCATAGCCCCATATCCCCCATAGCTCCATATCCCCCATAGCCCCATAGCCCCATATCCTCCACATCCCCCATAGCCCCATAGCCCCATATCCCCCACATCCCCCATAGCCCCATAGCCCCATAGCCCCCATAGCCCCATATCTCCCATAGCTCCATATCCCCCATAGCCCCATAGCCCCATAGCCCCCGTAACCCCCACATCCCCCATAGCCCCATAGCCTCATAACCCCCATAGCCCCATAGTCCCATAGCCCCCATAGCCCCATATCCCCCATAGCCCCATAGCCCCATAGCCCCATAGCCTCATAACCCCCATAGCCCCATAGCCCCCATAGCCCCATAGCCCCATAGCCTCATAACCCCCATAGCCCCATATCCCCCATAGCCCCATAGCCCCATAGCCCCATAGCCCCATAGCCCCCATAGCCCCATAGCCTCATAACCCCCATAGCCCCATAGCCTCATAACCCCCATAGCCCCATAGCCTCATAACCCCCATAGCCCCACAGCCCCATAGCCCCATAGCCCCACATGGTGCCCGCCGTGCCCCCATGCCCATGCCCCCCCTTACAGCAGGAAGAGGCCGCACTTGTGGTTGCGCAGGCGCCGGTGGGCGCTCCAGGCCTCGATCCCCATCCGGCGCGGGAATGCGCCCTCGGCGCGGAAGAGCTGCGCCGCGTCCCGCGGGAGGAGCGCGTTCACGCACTCATAGGTGCCCACCCGCTCCCTGCGCGGCGCGGGGCCAGGGGGGGCCCAGGAGAGGGGCTCCATCAGCACCGGGGGCAGTGGGAGGGATGGGGGCAATGGGAGGGATGGGGGCAATGGGGTGGGATGGGGGCAACGGGGAGAACCCAACCGAGGGGCTCCATCAGCACTGGGGGCAATGGGGAGGGATGGGATGGCATCAACGAGGTGGGGTTGAGATCAATAGGATGGGATGGGCCAATGGGATGGGATGGGATGGGATGGCATCAACGAGGTGGGGTTGAGATCAATAGGATGGGATGGGCCAATAGGATGGGATGGGCCAATGGGATGGGATGGGATGGGATGGCATCAACGAGGTAGGGTTGAGATCAATAGGATGGGATGGGCCAATGGGATGGGATGGGATGGCATCAACAAGGTGGGGTTGAGATCAATGGGATGGGATGGGCCAATGGGATGGGATGGGATGGCATCAACGAGGTGGGGTTGAGATCAATACGATGGGATGGGCCAATGGGATGGGATGGGATGGCATCAACGAGGTGGGGTTGAGATCAATGGGATGGGATGGGCCAATGGGATGGGATGGGATGGCATCAACGAGGTGGGGTTGAGATCAATGGGATGGGATGGGCCAATAGGATGGGATGGGATGGCATCAACGAGGTGGGGTTGAGATCAATAGGATGGGATGGGCCAATAGGATGGGATGGGATGGCATCAACGAGGTGGGGTTGAGATCAATAGGATGGGATGGGCCAATGGGATGGGATGGGATGGCATCAACGAGGTGGGGTTGAGATCAATAGGATGGGATGGGGTTGATGGGATTTGGTCAATGGGATGGGGTCAAAGGGTTGGGATCAATGGGAGGGGATTGGGTCAATGGGATGGGATGGGATCAAGGGGTGGGGACAGGGTCAGTGGCACAGGATGGGGTCAATGGAGTGGGATGGGATCAACGGGTGGGGACAGGGTCAATTGGATGCGATGGGGTAAATGGGGTGGGATTGAGATCAGTGGGGTGGGATGGGATCAATCAGATGCAATGGGATCAATGGGACAGGGTCAATGGGACAGGATGGGGTCAATGGGATGGGGTCAATGGGATGGGGTCAAGGTCAACGGGATGGGGTCAATGGGATGGGATGGGGTCAATGGGATGGGGTCAAGGTCAACGGGATGGGGTCAATGGGATGGGATGGGGTCAATGGGATGGGGTCAATGCGATCAATGGGATGGGATCAATGGGATGGGGTCAATAGGATGGGATCAATGGGATGGGGTCAATGGGATGGAACCAATGGGATGGGGTCAATGTGATCAATGGGATGGGATCACTGGGATGGGGTCAATGGGATCAATGGGATGGGATCACTGGGATGGGGTCAATGGGATCAATGGGATCGGATCAATGGGATGGGATCAATGGGATCAATGGGATGGGATCAATGGGAGGGGATCAAGGGGACCAATGGGATGGGGTCAATGGGAAGGGATCAATGGGATGGGTCAATGGGATCAATGGGATGGGGTCAATGGGAGGGGATCAAGGGGATCAATGGGATGGGGTCAATGGGAAGGGATCAATGGGATGGGTCAATGGGATCAATGGGATGGAGTCAATGGGATCAATGGGATGGGGTCAATGAGAAGGGACCAATGGGATGGGTCAATGGGAAGGGATCAATGGGATGGGTCAATGGGATGGGGTCAATGGGATCAATGGGATGGGGTCAATGGGAAGGGATAATGGGATGGGTCAATGGGATGGGGTCAATGGGATCAATGGGATGGGGTCAATGGGAAGGGATCAATGGGATGGGTCAATGGGATGGGGTCAATGGGATCAATGGGATGGGGTCAATGGGAAGGGATCAATGGGATGGGTCAATGGGAAGGGATCAATGGGATGGGGTCAATGGGATCAATGGGATGGGGTCAATGGGAAGGGATCAATGGGATGGGATCAATGAGATGGGGTCAATGGGATCAATGGGATGGGGTCAATGGGAAGGGATCAATGGGATGGGTCAATGGGATGGGGTCAATGGGATCAATGGGATGGGTCAATGGGATGGGGTCAATGGGATGGGGTCAATGGGAAGGGGTCAATGGGATGGGGTCAATGGGAAGGGGTCAATGGGATGGGTCAATGGGATCAATGGGAAGGGGTCAATGGGATGGGTCAATGGGACCAACCCCCCCCATGCCCCCACCTGTAGATGGGCCCGAGGCTGCCGAACGCCTCCTGCATGCGGAGGTGGAGGCGTTGGGAGCCGCCGCGGCGCCAGAGCCGGAGGAGGTTGAGCCACGGCCCCCGGCCCAGGCTGGGGATGGCCTCGAACGGCTCCGGAGCCCCCCCCGAGCTCAGTGCCCGGAGCCCCCCCGCGCCCCACGGAGCCCCCCCCCGCGGCCGCATCCCCTCGGGACGGGAAGGGCCGGGGCCGGGTCCTGGGGCCGGGTCCTGATCCTGGGTCCTGATCCTGATCCCAGTCCTGATCCTGGGTCCTGATCCTGGGTCCGGGTCCTGCTCCTGCTCCTGGTCCCGGCCCTGGGTCCGGATCCCGCTCCAGGCCCCGTCCCCGGCGCTCCCCCTTTATTCCCATCCCCAAGGACAGGGGCGGCCCCGGTGGCTCCACCCCCCCCCCACCCCCCCCCCCCCCCCGCGGGATGTGTGGGGCACGGGGAGGTGTGGGGAGCGCACAGAGACCCCATAGAGACCACATAGAGCCTCATAGAGCCCCATAGAGACCCATAGAGACCACATAGAGCCCCATAGAGCCCCATAGAGCCCCATAGAGACCACATAGAGCCCCATAGAGCCCCATAGAGCCCCATAGAGACCACATAGAGCCTCACAGAGACACATAGAGACCCATAGGGACCCATAGGGACCCATAGAGCTCCGTAGAGACCACATAGAGCCCCACAGAGACCCATAGAGCCCCATAGAGACCCCATAGAGACCACATAGAGCCTCATAGAGACACACAGAGACCCCATAGAGACCACATAGAGACCCACAGAGACACATAGAGTCCCATAGAGCCCCATAGAGCTCCATAGAGCCCCATAGAGCCCCATAGAGCCTCATAGAGCCTCATAGAGACCCATAGAGACCACATAGAGACCATAGAGATCCATAGAGACCCTATAGAGACCCATGGAGACCATAGAGACCATACAGACCTCATAGAGAGCCCTTAGAGACCGCATAGAGACCCATGGAGACCCATGGAGACCCATAGAAACCCATAGGGACACATAGCGACCCATAAGGACCCACAGAGACGCACAGTACCCATTGAGCCCCACAGAACCCCAAGCAACATCGCCCCATAGCAGCCCACAGCACCCTGAGCGACAAAAGCCAGCCCCATAGCACCCCATAGCACCCCATAGCACCCCATAGCACCCCAAAGCCACAGTCCCATAGCACCCCATTGCACCCCCCAGCATCCAGCCCCATAGCATCCAGAGCCCCATAGCACCCCATAGCACAACATTGCACCCCCCAGCATCCAGCCCCATAGCATCCAGAGCCCCATAGCACCCCATTGCACCCCATTGCACCCCCCAGCATCCAGCCCCATAGCATCCAGAGCCCCATAGCACCCCATAGCACAACATTGCACCCCCCAGCATCCAGCCCCATAGCATCCAGAGCCCCATAGCACCCCATTGCACCCCACTGCACCCCCCGACATGCAGCCCCATAGCATCCAGAGCCCCATAGCGCCCCATAGCACCCCATTGCACCCCCCAGCATCCAGCCCCATAGCATCCAGAGCCCCATTGCACCCCATTGCACCCCATAGCACCCCCCGACATGCAGCCCCATAGCATCCAGAGCCCCATTGCACCCCATTGCACCCCATTGCACCCCCCGACATGCAGCCCCATAGCATCCAGAGCCCCATAGCATCCCATTGCACCCCATTGCACCCCCCGACATGCAGCCCCATAGCATCCAGAGCCCCATTGCACCCCATTGCACCCCATAGCACCCCCGACATGCAGCCCCATAGCATCCAGAGCCCCATTGCACCCCACTGCACCCCCCGACATGCAGCCCCATAGCATCCAGAGCCCCATAGCACCCCATAGCACAACATTGCACCCCCCAGCATCCAGCCCCATAGCATCCAGAGCCCCATTGCACCCCATTGCACCCCATTGCACCCCCCCGACATGCAGCCCCATAGCATCCAGAGCCCCATAGCACCCCATAGCACAACATTGCACCCCCCAGCATCCAGCCCCATAGCATCCAGAGCCCCATTGCACCCCATTGCACCCCATTGCACCCCCCGACATGCAGCCCCATAGCATCCAGAGCCCCATTGCACCCCATTGCACCCCATAGCACCCCCGACATGCAGCCCCATAGCATCCAGAGCCCCATTGCACCCCACTGCACCCCCCGACATGCAGCCCCATAGCATCCAGAGCCCCATAGCGCCCCAGAGCCCCCCCGAACCCAACCCCGCCCCCCTGAGCCCCTCACCCCACATCCCCCATAGCAGCCGCCCCCCCCCGCGCTATGGGACAGCCCCACAGCCCCGGGGGGGTCCCGCGGGTTCCGCCCCCCCCCCCCCCCCCCGCGTTCGGCGCCGCCGCAGCTATAAATACCCCGAGGCCAAGGGCGGGGGCGAGGCCGGGGGGGGGGGGGAGGGATCGGTGGGGCCCGAGGGGGGGAGCAGGAGGGGGGGGGGGGGGAACTGTGGGGCTCCGGATCCGTGGGGCTGAAGGGGGGATCCATAGGGATCAATGGGGTTGGGAATGGGGGGATCCATGGGGCAGGGATCCATAGGGATCAGTGGGGCTGGGAATGGGGGGATCCATGGGGCAGGGATCCATAGGGATCAGTGGGGCTGGGAATGGGGGGATCCATGGGATGGGGGATCCATGGGGATCAATGGGGCTGGGAATGGGGGGATCCATGGGGCAGGGGTCCATAGGGATCAATGGGGCTGGGAATGGGGGGAACCATGGGGCAGGGATCCATAGGGATCAATGGGGCTGGGAATGGGGGGATCCATGGGATGGGGGATCCATAGGGATCAATGGGGCTGGGAATGGGGGGATCCATGGGATGGGGGATCCATGGGGATCAATGGGGCTGGGAATGGGGGGATCCATGGGATGGGGGTTCCATGGGGATCAATGGGGCTGGGAATGGGGAATCCATGGGATGGGGGATCCATGGGGATCAATGGGGCTGGGAATGGGGGGATCCATTGGACAGTGGGATCCATGGGGCAGGGGATCCATGGGGGTCTATGGGACAGGGAGTTCTGTGGGATCCATGGGGCGGAGCTTCCATGGGGCGGGGGATCCATGGGACAAGGGGACCCCTCGGGATCCATGGGGCGATGTGTATGGGTCGGGGGGGGTCGATGGGTTGGAGGGCATCTGTGGCTCAGGGATATCCATGGGGCCGGGGGGGGTGTCTATGGGACAGGGGGGATCTGTGGGGCTGTGTGGGGATCTATGGGTTGGGGTGGGATCTGTGGGGCTGGGGGCGAATCAGTGGGTCGGGGGTTATCCATGGGGCAGGGGGTATCCATGGAGCATCGTATCCATGGGGCAGGGGGTATCCATGGGGCATTGTATCCATGGGGCAGGGGGTATCCATGGAGCATCGTATCCATGGGGCAGGGGGTATCCATGGGGCATTGTATCCATGGGGCAGGGGGTATCCATGGGGCAGGGGGTATCCATGGGGCATTGTATCCATGGGGCAGGGGGTATCCATGGGGCATTGTATCCATGGGGCAGGGGGTATCCATGGGGCAGGGGGTATCCATGGGGCATTGTATCCATGGGGCAGGGGGTATCCATGGGGCAGGGGGTATCCATGGGGCATCGTATCCATGGGGCAGGGGGTATCCATGGGGCAGGGGGTATCCATGGGGCATTGTATCCATGGGGCAGGGGGTATCCATGGGGCATTGTATCCATGGGGCAGGGGGTATCCATGGGGCAGGGGGTATCCATGGGGCATTGTATCCATGGGGCAGGGGGTATCCATGGGGCAGGGGGTATCCATGGGGCATCGTATCCATGGGGCAGGGGGTATCCATGGGGCAGGGGGTATCCATGGGGCAGGGGGTATCCATGGGGCAGGTGTTTCTCTGGGGCACGGGATCGGTGGGCGCAGCCCCCGGTGCTCGCGCTCGTTCCCATTCCCGTCCCCATTCCTGTTCCTGTTCCTGTTCCCATTCCCATTCCCATTCCCGTTCCCGTTCCCATCCCCATCCCCGTTCCCATTCCCGTTCCCATTCCCATTCCCGTTCCCATCCCCATCCCCATTCCCGTTCCCGTTCCCATTCCCATTCCCATCCCCATTCCCATTCCCGTTCCCATTCCCGTCCCCATTCCCGTTCCCATCCCCATCCCCATTCCCATTCCCGTTCCCATCCCCATTCCCATTCCCATTCCCGTTCCCATTCCCGTTCCCGTTCCCATTCCCATTCCCGTTCCCATCCCCATCCCCGTTCCCATTCCCGTTCCCATCCCCATTCCCATTCCCATTCCCATCCCCATTCCCATTCCCGTTCCCATTCCCGTCCCCATTCCCGTTCCCATCCCCATCCCCATTCCCGTTCCCGTTCCCGTTCCCATCCCCATTCCCATTCCCATTCCCGTTCCCGTTCCCGTTCCCATCCCCATTCCCATTCCCATTCCCATTCCCGTTCCCGTTCCCGTTCCCATCCCCATTCCCATTCCCATTCCCATTCCCGTTCCCGTTCCCGTTCCCATCCCCATTCCCATTCCCATTCCCATCCCCATTCCCATTCCCGTTCCCGTTCCCGGCAATGAACGGAGCCGCCGCCGCTGACGATTCCCGCCCCGGGAGGTGCTGCCGGGGGGGGGCGGGGTTGTGCTTTATTGGTCATCAATCACCGCTCTGAGCGCCGCCGATCACCGCTCGGTCATTAACCGCCAATTAACCGCTAATTAACCGCTAATGAGCCGTTCATTAACCGCTAATTAACCATTAATGAGCCGTTCATTAACCGCTAATTAACCATTAATGAGCCGTTCATTAACCGCTAATTAACCGCTAATGAGCCGTTCATTAACCGCTAATTAACCATTAATGAGCCGTTCATTAACCGCTAATTAACCATTAATGAGCCGTTCATTAACCGCTAATTAACCATTAATGAGCCGTTCATTAACCGCTAATTAACCGCTAATGAGCCGTTCATTAACCGCTAATTAACCATTAATGAGCCGTTCATTAACCGCTAATTAACCGCTAATGAGCCGTTAATTAACCGCTAATTAACCATTAATGAGCCGTTCATTAACCGCTAATGAGCCGTTAATTAACCGCTAATTAACCATTAATGAGCCATTAATTAACCATTAATGAGCCGTTCATTAACCGCTAAATAACCGTTAATGAGCCGTTCATTAACCGCTAATTAACCATTAATGAGCCACTAATTAACCATTAATTAACCGCTAATAGCCATTAATTAACAGCTAATTAACCATTAATTAGTCATTAATTAACCATTAACTAGCCATTAATTAACCGCTAATTAGCCATTAATCAGCCATCCATCAGCGATCACTGACCTGCATTAATCATTAGCGTTAATTATTACCGTTATTACTCGTGATCCCTTGAGCCGGGTCCTGGCACGTCGGGGGGGGGGGGGGGCCTCGGAGCGGGGGACCCCCCCGCGTGCTGCTACCTGAATGGGGGGGCGGGGCCCTGGGGAGGGGGCGGGGCCTAAGGAGGGAGGGGGCGGGGTTTAAGAGGGGGAGTGGGGCCCCCCCGCCATTGCCCTGGGGCCTGCCCGCTGCGGGGGGGGGCGGGGACGGGGCTGGGGCGTGCAGCGAATGCAGTGAATGGGTGCAGTGAATGCAGTGAATGGGTGCAGTGAATGCAGTGAATGGGTGCAGTGAATGCAGTGAGTGCAGTGAATGAGTGCAGTGAATGCAGCGAATGGGTGCAGTGAATGCAGCGAATGGGTGCAGTGAATGCAGTGAATGGGTGCAGTGAATGCAGTGAATGCAGTGAATGAGTGCAGTGAATGCAGCGAATGGGTGCAGTGAATGCAGTGAATGGGTGCAGTGAATGCAGTGAATGCAGTGAATGAGTGCAGTGAATGCAGCGAATGGGTGCAGTGAATGAGTGCAGTGAATGCAGTGAATGGGTGCAGTGAATGCAGCGAATGGGTGCAGTGAATGAGTGCAGTGAATGCAGTGAATGGGTGCAGTGAGTGCAGTGAATGAGTGCAGTGAATGCAGCGAATGGGTGCAGTGAATGCAGTGAATGGGTGCAGTGAATGAGTGCAGCGAATGCAGTGAATGGATGCAGTGGGTGCAGTGAATGCAGTGAATGGGTGCAGCGAATGAGTGCAGTGAATGCAGTGAATCGGTGCAGTGAATGAGTGCAGTGAATGCAGTGAATGGATGCAGTGGGTGCAGTGAATGCAGTGAATGGGTGCAGTGAATGCAGTGAATGGGTGCAGCGAATGCAGCGAATGGGTGCAGTGAATGCAGTGAATGGGTGCAGTGAATGCAGTGAATGCAGTGAATGGGTGCAGCGAATGCAGCGAATGGGTGCAGTGAATGAGTGCAGTGAATGCAGTGAATGGGTGCAGTGAATGCAGCGAATGGGTGCAGTGAATGCAGTGAATGCAGTGAGTGGGTGCAGTGCATGCAGTGAGTGCAGTGAAAGGTTGCAGTGTCTGCAGTGGGGGCAGTGAATGGGTGCAGTGTCTGCAGCGGGTGCAGGGTGTGCAGTGCTTGCAGTGTCTGCAGCGGGTGCAGGGTGTGCGGTGCTTGCAGTGGGTGCAGTGTTGGTGTTTCCTGCCTGTTCTGCCCATTGGCTGCCTGCACAGCACACACAGACCATGCACGGAGTGAAGCTGCATGTAACTGCATGTAAACGGCATGTAACTGCATGTAACTGCGTGTAACTGCATGTAACTGCATGTAACTGCGTGTAACTGCATGTAACTGCATGTAACTGCGTGTAACTGCATGTAAGTGCGTGTAACTGCGTGTAACTGCGTGTAACTGTTGTAACTGCATGCAACTCTGTGTAACTGCATGTAAACGGCATGTAACAGCATGTAACTGAGTGTAACTGCATGTAAGTGCGTATAAGTGCGTGTAATTGTGTGTAACTGCATGTAACTGCATGTAACTGAGTGTAACTGAGTGTAACTGAGTGTAACTGAGTGTAAACTGTGTGTAAACTGAGTGTCACTGCCTGTAACTGCGTGTAAACTGTGTGTAACTGCGTGTAACTGCATGTAACTGCATGTAACAGCATGTAAGTGCGTGTAAGTGCGTGCAAACTGCGTGTAAACTGCATGTAATTGAGTGTAACTGTAACTGCGTGTAAGTGCATGTAAGTGCGTGTAACTGCATGTCACTGCATGTAACTGCGTGTCACTGCATGTAACTGCGCGTCACTGCATGTAACTGCGTGTCACTGCATGTGCGCTGCGCGTGCAGCACCCTGCCTGCAGTCCCTGCCCCACACACACAGATGCGACACGCGCATGCGTGCCAAGAGGCCATGTACGTAGCATGGATGTGCCCTACACATGCTCTGCATGTACCATGTATGTGCCATGTATGTGCCATATATGTGCTGCGCATGTGCCATGAATGTAATGTGCATGTGCCATGTATGTGCCATGTATGTGCCATGTATGTGCTGTGCGGGCACCATGTATGTGCCATGAATGTGCTATGTATGTGCCATGAATGTGCTGCGTATGTGCCATATATGGGCCATGTATGTGCTTCACGTGTGCCATGGATGTGCCATGGATGTGCTCTGGATGCGCCACCTGTGTTACACGCGTGCCCAGGCGTGTGCGAGGCGTGTGCGAGGTCCCCGGGGGGGGGGGGGCGGGGGGGGTCGGGGGGGGCGGGGGGATGGGGGGTTCGGGGGGGGGCAGCGCTACTCCGGCCTCATCCCTGATATCAGCAGCCCCACGGAGGCGGGGGTGGGGGGTCCCGGCCCCCCCCCGGCCCCTTTGTGGCGCCAATTATTGCTCTGGGGGGGGGTGTGGGGGGGGGGCTCGGGGGGGGGGGGTGGGGGGGGGTCGGGGGTTCCCCCCCCCCCCTTATCTACAGTTTGGCAAAACTGAATGGGAAAAGAGCCTCAAGCGGGGGGGGGGGGGGAGGGGTTCGCATGCAGAGACCCCCCCGGGGGGGGGAAGGGGGGAGGGGACGGAGGAGGGGGAGGGGCACCCAACCCCCCCCCCCATTTCCTCTCCCCCCCCCCCCCCCCCATTTCGCCTCCCTTCAGGCTTTGGCATCGTTGAGGAGGGGGGAGGGGGCGGGGCTGCGGGGGAGGGGCGGGGCTTGTGCTCTGCGGGAAGGGCGCCCCCTACTGGAGGGAGGTGGGGCGGCCCCTCAGGGGGACTAAAAGGGGGGGAGATGGGGGGGGTGGGGGCGCCCCCTAGTGGGGGGGAGGTGCTAAAGGGGGTGGGTTGAGGCGCCCCCTACTGGGGAGCTTATTGTGGAGGGGGCGTGGAGCGCCCCCTGGTGGAGGGGCGGTTCCAGAGGGGCGGGAAGGGGCGCCCCCTAGTGGCGAGGCCCCTGGGGAAGGAGGCATGGAGCGCCCCCTAGTGGAGGGGAGGTCCTGGGGAGGGCGGATGCGAAGGCGCCCCCGTGTGGGGCGGAGGTCCTGGAGGGGGAGAGAGAGCGCCCCCTACTGGGCTGGGAGTGGACAATGTGGGGCAGCCCCTTTGGGGGGGAGGAAGGGAGGGAAGGGGGAGGCCCACGGAAGGGCGCCCTCTAGTGGGTGGGAGGTCGGCGCTCCCCTGTTAAAGGGGAAGAGGGGGTACCTTTGTCTATAGTGGAGGTACCCGCGGGGGGGGGGGGGGGGGGGGGGCACCCCTGGAAGGACCTGGGGAGGTGGGGGGGGGGGGTGTCCCCAAAATCGAGGCACCCCCCCGCGAGGTTTGGGGTGCCCCAGGGGAGGGGAGGGCCATGCGGGGTGAGGGGGGTACCCGGGATTGGGGGGGGTCCCTGCAAAGTTGGGGGTACCCGGGTGCTATGGGGGGGGGTTTATCACTGTGCCGGGGGGGGGGGGGAATTATTGCGGGGTGGGGGGACCCCTGCAATGGGGGGGTCACCCTTAATTTGGGGTACGGCACAGGGGAGGGGAAACCCATGCGAGGAATTGGGGGGGGTCACCCTGATCTTGGGGTGCACCACAGGGTGGGGGCACCCATGCGAGGGGGTGGGGGAGTCCCTGGTCTTGGGGTGCACCCACGTAAAATGGGGGGGCACCCCGGATGGGGCTATGGCGTGAGGCCGGGGGCCCCTGGGAAGGCCCCAGGTTTTGGGGTGCGCCATGGGATGGGGGCACCCATGGAAGCCTATGGGGAGGTCACCCTGGTCTTGGGGTGCTTTATGGGACCAGGGCACCCATGCAAGTCTATGGGGGGGGCACCCTCATCTTGGGGTGCACCACATGCAAGGGGGGGGGTGACCCCAGGATTGGGGTGCACTTGGGACCAGGGCACCCATGCAAGGCTATAGGGGGGTCACCCAGTTCTTGGGGTTCACTACGGGGTCATGGCACTCATGCAAGTCTATGGGGGATCACCCTGGTCTTGGGGTGCACCACAGGGTGGGGGCACCCATGCAAGGGTTGGGGGGGTCAACCTGATCTTGGGGTGCATCATGGCTACAGGGCACCCATGCAAGTCTATTGGGGGGGGTCACCCAGCTCTTGGGGTGCACCATGGGGCACCCATGCAAAGAAACGGGGTGACCCCAGCGTTGGGGTGCGCCAGGGGGTGATGACACTCATGCAAGTCTATGGGGGGGTCACCCTGATCTTTGGGTGCTCTATGGACCAGGGCACCCATGAAAGGCAATGGGGGGGGTCACCCAGCTCTTGGGGTGCACCACATGCAAGGGGGGGGTGACCCCAGGGTTGGGGTGCACCATGGGACCAGGGCACCCATGCAAAATGGGGGGGTCACCCTGGTCTTGGGGTGCACCATGGGGCACCCATGCAAAGAAGAGGGGTGACCCCAGCATTGGGGTCCATCATGGCATCAGGGCACCCATGCAAGTCAATGGGGGGGGGGGTCACCCAGCTCTTGGGGTGCACCACATGCAAGGGGAGGGTGACCCCAGGGTTGGGTGCACTATGGGGTGGGGGCACCCACGCAAGTCTATAGGGGGTCACCCAGCTCTTGGGTGCACCACAGGGGGATGGCACTCATGCAAGTCTATGGGGGGGTCACCCTGGGCTTGGGGTGCACCATGGGGTACCCATGCAAAGCGTTGGGGTGACCCCGGGGCTGGGTGCACCGTGGGGGTGGGGCACCCATGCAAGTCTGTAGGGGGGTCACCCTCATCTTGGGGTGCACCATGGGGTTGGGGGGTGTCACCCCGTCCCCATACCCCTGGGTGACATTGAGTGGCACTGGGTTACATTGGGTGATGTTGAGTAAGTTGGGTGCCATTGGCTTGGGTTGGGTGCTGTTGAGCAGCATTGGGTGGCATTGAATTGGATGACGTCGAGTGGGTTGGGGTGGGCTCCATTGGGTGCTGCTGAGCGCTGTCGAGTGCCACTGGGTGACGTTGAGTGCTGTTGAGTGACGTCGGGCGCCGATGGATGCCATTGGGCACCGTTGAGTGCCACTGGGTGCTGTTGAGTGCGTTGAGCGCCGCTGAGA
>JAQZCJ010000196.1:0-24358 GCA_028858755.1 Ara ararauna
TCCCAGTTTGGAGTGCACAAGCGATTGGTCTCTGCTCACACAGACGAAGAGCCAGGGCAGAAAGAGGCTGCTGGATCTCTTCAGCAGTCAGTATGCTTTGCAACCTGGCCACCACTTTTTCAGTCACTCCTTGGTTAACATATTTGAAAGTGCATTAGAACCAACCTCTCCATCACCCAATCTCAGACATCCTGCTGCTGAGTGAGTAGAGCAAGTTTGTCAGATCCCGCTGATGATGACACAGGTCTGGAAGTAACTCCTGGAAATATTCTGCACACAGCACCTTTCGGAGAGGTGGAACTTGCATTGCCGTGTCTCCTTTGCTTGCAAGCTCCAAGTCCGTTTCCGCATGACCTCTGCGGTGCACTCCCCAGCCGTCCTGAATCCGAGGTTGGAGTGCAAGAACGATTGGCCTCTGCTCACAGAGATGAAGAGCCAGGACTGTAATAGGCTGCTGGATCTCTTCAGCAGTAAGGAAGCTTTGCAAACAGGACACCTCTTTTACTGTCACTCCTTCCTTGCTTAACTGAAAGTGCATTTGAACCAACCTCTGGGGTACCCAATCTCAGGCAACCTCCTACTGAGGGAGCGGAGAAAGTATGTTTGATACCTCTGATGATGATTCGTGTTTGAAAGCAGCTACTGGAAATCTTCTGCACACAGCATCTTTTCGTGAGGTGGTACTTGCATTGCAGTCTCTCCTTTGTTTGCCAGGTCCAAGTCCTTTTGAGCACGACATCTGCGGTGCCTCCCCCATCCGCCCTGAATCCGAGTTTGGAATGCACGAACGATTGGCCTCAGCTTGCACAGACGAAGAGGCAGGACTGAAAGAGGCTGCTGGATCTCTTCAGCGCTCACTAAGCTTTACAACAGGGCCACCTCTTTTACTGTCACTCCTTGTTTACTACTTCGATAGTGCATTTGAGCCGACCTCTCCGGCGGCCCATCTCAGGCATCCTGCCGCTGAGCGATCAGAGCAAGTTTGCCTGATCCCTTTGATGATGATCCATGTCTGAAAGTACCTTTCGGAAATTTCAGCAGAAAGCATGTTTCGCGGATATGGGACTTGTCTTGCTCTCTTTCCTTTGTTTACCAGCTCCAAGTCTTTTTGAGCACAACATCTGTGGCGCAATGCCCAGCCGTCCTGAATCCGAGTTTGGAGTGCACGAACAATTGCTCTCTGCTCTCACAGACGAAGAGCCAGGACTGAAGGAGGCTCTTGGATCTGTTCTGCACACAGCAGGATTTGCTACGGTGGCACTTGCACTGCAGTCGCTCCTTGGTTTACCAGCTCCAAGTCCGTTTGAGCACAACATATGTGGTGCACCCCCCAGCCGTCCTGAATCCGAGTTTGGAGTGCACGAAAGATTGGTCTCGGCACGCACAGACGAAGAGCCGCAACTGAAAGAGGCAGCTGGATCTCTTCAGCACTCAGTAAGCTTTGCAACCAGGCCACCTCTTTTACTGTCTCTCCTTGCTTGCTTCTCTGAAAGTGGATTTGAACCCACCTCTCGGGCACCCAATCACAGACATCCTGCTGCTGAGTGAGAGGAGCAAGTTTGTTTGATCACTCTGACGATGATCCGTGTCTGAAAGTAACTAATGGAAATCTTCTGCACACAGCATCTTTCGGAGAGTTGGTAATTATATTGCAATCTCTCCTTTGCTTGCCAGCTCCAAGTCCGTTTGAGCACAACATCTGTGGTGCACTCCATAGCCGTCCTGAATCCGAATTTGGAGTGCACGAATGAATGGCCTCTGCTCGCACAGATGAAGTGCCAGGACTGAAAGAGGCTGCTGGATCTGTTCTGCACACAGCAGGATTTGCTACGGCGACCCTTGCATTGCAGGCACTACTTGGTTAAGCAGCTCCAAGTCCGTTTGTGCACAACATCTGTGGTGCCCTCCCCAGCTGTCCTGAATCCCAGTTTGGAGTGCACAAGCGATTGGTCTCTGCTCACACAGACGAAGAGCCAGGGCAGAAAGAGGCTGCTGGATCTCTTCAGCAGTCAGTATGCTTTGCAACCTGGCCACCACTTTTTCAGTCACTCCTTGGTTAACATATTTGAAAGTGCATTAGAACCAACCTCTCCATCACCCAATCTCAGACATCCTGCTGCTGAGTGAGTAGAGCAAGTTTGTCAGATCCCGCTGATGATGACACAGGTCTGGAAGTAACTCCTGGAAATATTCTGCACACAGCACCTTTCGGAGAGGTGGAACTTGCATTGCCGTGTCTCCTTTGCTTGCAAGCTCCAAGTCCGTTTCCGCATGACCTCTGCGGTGCACTCCCCAGCCGTCCTGAATCCGAGGTTGGAGTGCAAGAACGATTGGCCTCTGCTCACAGAGATGAAGAGCCAGGACTGTAATAGGCTGCTGGATCTCTTCAGCAGTAAGGAAGCTTTGCAAACAGGACACCTCTTTTACTGTCACTCCTTCCTTGCTTAACTGAAAGTGCATTTGAACCAACCTCTGGGGTACCCAATCTCAGGCAACCTCCTACTGAGGGAGCGGAGAAAGTATGTTTGATACCTCTGATGATGATTCGTGTTTGAAAGCAGCTACTGGAAATCTTCTGCACACAGCATCTTTTCGTGAGGTGGTACTTGCATTGCAGTCTCTCCTTTGTTTGCCAGGTCCAAGTCCTTTTGAGCACGACATCTGCGGTGCCTCCCCCATCCGCCCTGAATCCGAGTTTGGAATGCACGAACGATTGGCCTCAGCTTGCACAGACGAAGAGGCAGGACTGAAAGAGGCTGCTGGATCTCTTCAGCGCTCACTAAGCTTTACAACAGGGCCACCTCTTTTACTGTCACTCCTTGTTTACTACTTCGATAGTGCATTTGAGCCGACCTCTCCGGCGGCCCATCTCAGGCATCCTGCCGCTGAGCGATCAGAGCAAGTTTGCCTGATCCCTTTGATGATGATCCATGTCTGAAAGTACCTTTCGGAAATTTCAGCAGAAAGCATGTTTCGCGGATATGGGACTTGTCTTGCTCTCTTTCCTTTGTTTACCAGCTCCAAGTCTTTTTGAGCACAACATCTGTGGCGCAATGCCCAGCCGTCCTGAATCCGAGTTTGGAGTGCACGAACAATTGCTCTCTGCTCTCACAGACGAAGAGCCAGGACTGAAGGAGGCTCTTGGATCTGTTCTGCACACAGCAGGATTTGCTACGGTGGCACTTGCACTGCAGTCGCTCCTTGGTTTACCAGCTCCAAGTCCGTTTGAGCACAACATCTGTGGTGCACCCCCCAGCCGTCCTGAATCCGAATTTGGAGTGCACGAATGAATGGCCTCTGCTCGCACAGATGAAGTGCCAGGACTGAAATAGGCTGCTGGATCTGTTCTGCACACAGCAGGATTTGCTACGGCGACCCTTGCATTGCAGTCACTACTTGGTTAACCAGCTCCAAGTCCGTTTGTGCACAACATCTGTGGTGCCCTCCCCAGCTGTCCTGAATCCTAGTTTGGAGTGCACAAGCGATTGGTCTCTGCTCACACAGACGAAGAGCCAGGGCAGAAAGAGGCTGCTGGATCTCTTCAGCAGTCAGTATGCTTTGCAACCTGGCCACCACTTTTTCAGTCACTCCTTGGTTAACATATTTGAAAGTGCATTAGAACCAACCTCTCCATCACCCAATCTCAGACATCCTGCTGCTGAGGGAGTAGAGCAAGTTTGTCAGATCCCGCTGATGATGACACAGGTCTGAAAGTAACTCCTGGAAATATTCTGCACACAGCACCTTTCGGAGAGGCGGAACTTGCATTGCCGTGTCTCCTTTGCTTGCAAGCTCCAAGTCCGTTTCTGCATGACCTCTGCGGTGCACTCCCCAGCCTTCCTGAATCCGAGGTTGGAGTGCAAGAACGATTGGCCTCTGCTCACAGAGATGAAGAGCCAGGACGGTAATAGGCGGCTGGATCTCTTCAGCAGTAAGGAAGCTTTGCAAACAGGACACCTCTTTTACTGTCACTCCTTCCTTGCTTAACTGAAAGTGCCTTTGAACCAACCTCTGGGGTACCCAATCTCAGGCAAGCTCCTACTGAGGGAGCGGAGAAAGTATGTTTGGTACCTCTGATGATGATTCGTGTTTGAAAGCAGCTACTGGAAATCTTCTGCACACAGCATCTTTTCGTGAGGTGGTACTTGCATTGCAGTCTCTCCTTTGTTTGCCAGGTCCAAGTCCTTTTGAGCACATCATCTGTGGTGCCTCCCCCATCCGCCCTGAATCCGAGTTTGGAATGCACGAACGATTGGCCTCTGCTTGCACAGACGAAGAGGCAGGACTGAAAGAGGCTGCTGGATCTCTTCAGCGCTCACTAAGCTTTACAACAGGGCCACCTCTTTTACTGTCACTCCTTGTTTACTACTTCGATAGTGCATTTGAGCCGACCTCTCCGGCGGCCCATCTCAGGCATCCTGCCGCTGAGCGATCAGAGCAAGTTTGCCTGATCCCTTTGATGATGATCCATGTCTGAAAGTACCTTTCGGAAATTTCAGCAGAAAGCATGTTTCGGGGATATGGGACTTGTCTTGCTGTCTTTCCTTTGTTTACCAGCTCCAAGTCTTTTTGAGCACAACATCTGTGGCGCAATGCCCAGCCGTCCTGAATCCGAGTTTGGAGTGCACGAACAATTGCTCTCTGCTCTCACAGACGAAGAGCCAGGACTGAAGGAGGCTCTTGGATCTGTTCTGCACACAGCAGGATTTGCTACGGTGGCACTTGCACTGCAGTCGCTCCTTGGTTTACCAGCTCCAAGTCCGTTTGAGCACAACATATGTGGTGCACCCCCCAGCCGTCCTGATTCCGAATTTGGAGTGCACGAATGAATGGCCTCTGCTCGCACAGATGAAGTGCCAGGACTGAAAGAGGCTGCTGGATCTGTTCTGCACACAGCAGGATTTGCTACGGCGACCCTTGCATTGCAGGCACTACTTGGTTAAGCAGCTCCAAGTCCGTTTGTGCACAACATCTGTGGTGCCCTCCCCAGCTGTCCTGAATCCCAGTTTGGAGTGCACAAGCGATTGGTCTCTGCTCACACAGACGAAGAGCCAGGGCAGAAAGAGGCTGCTGGATCTCTTCAGCAGTCAGTATGCTTTGCAACCTGGCCACCACTTTTTCAGTCACTCCTTGGTTAACATATTTGAAAGTGCATTAGAACCAACCTCTCCATCACCCAATCTCAGACATCCTGCTGCTGAGTGAGTAGAGCAAGTTTGTCAGATCCCGCTGATGATGACACAGGTCTGGAAGTAACTCCTGGAAATATTCTGCACACAGCACCTTTCGGAGAGGTGGAACTTGCATTGCCGTGTCTCCTTTGCTTGCAAGCTCCAAGTCCGTTTCCGCATGACCTCTGCGGTGCACTCCCCAGCCGTCCTGAATCCGAGGTTGGAGTGCAAGAACGATTGGCCTCTGCTCACAGAGATGAAGAGCCAGGACTGTAATAGGCTGCTGGATCTCTTCAGCAGTAAGGAAGCTTTGCAAACAGGACACCTCTTTTACTGTCACTCCTTCCTTGCTTAACTGAAAGTGCCTTTGAACCAACCTCTGGGGTACCCAATCTCAGGCAACCTCCTACTGAGGGAGCGGAGAAAGTATGTTTGGTACCTCTGATGATGATTCGTGTTTGAAAGCAGCTAGTGGAAATCTTCTGCACACAGCATCTTTTCGTGAGGTGGTACTTGCATTGCAGTCTCTCCTTTGTTTGCCAGGTCCAAGTCCTTTTGAGCACATCATCTGTGGTGCCTCCCCCATCCGCCCTGAATCCGAGTTTGGAATGCACGAACGATTGGCCTCTGCTTGCACAGACGAAGAGGCAGGACTGAAAGAGGCTGCTGGATCTCTTCAGCGCTCACTAAGCTTTACAACAGGGCCACCTCTTTTACTGTCACTCCTTGTTTACTACTTCGATAGTGCATTTGAGCCGACCTCTCCGGCGGCCCATCTCAGGCATCCTGCCGCTGAGCGATCAGAGCAAGTTTGCCTGATCCCTTTGATGATGATCCATGTCTGAAAGTACCTTTCGGAAATTTCAGCAGAAAGCATGTTTCGGGGATATGGGACTTGTCTTGCTGTCTTTCCTTTGTTTACCAGCTCCAAGTCTTTTTGAGCACAACATCTGTGGCGCAATGCCCAGCCGTCCTGAATCCGAGTTTGGAGTGCACGAACAATTGCTCTCTGCTCTCACAGACGAAGAGCCAGGACTGAAGGAGGCTCTTGGATCTGTTCTGCACACAGCAGGATTTGCTACGGTGGCACTTGCACTGCAGTCGCTCCTTGGTTTACCAGCTCCAAGTCCGTTTGAGCACAACATATGTGGTGCACCCCCCAGCCGTCCTGAATCCGCGTTTGGAGTGCACGAAAGATTGGTCTCGGCACGCACAGACGAAGAGCCGCAACTGAAAGAGGCAGCTGGATCTCTTCAGCACTCAGTAAGCTTTGCAACCAGGCCACCTCTTTTACTGTCTCTCCTTGCTTGCTTCTCTGAAAGTGGATTTGAACCCACCTCTCGGGCACCCAATCACAGACATCCTGCTGCTGAGTGAGAGGAGCAAGTTTGTTTGATCACTCTGACGATGATCCGTGTCTGAAAGTAACTAATGGAAATCTTCTGCACACAGCATCTTTCGGAGAGTTGGTAATTATATTGCAATCTCTCCTTTGCTTGCCAGCTCCAAGTCCGTTTGAGCACAACATCTGTGGTGCACTCCATAGCCGTCCTGAATCCGAATTTGGAGTGCACGAATGAATGGCCTCTGCTCGCACAGATGAAGTGCCAGGACTGAAATAGGCTGCTGGATCTGTTCTGCACACAGCAGGATTTGCTACGGCGACCCTTGCATTGCAGGCACTACTTGGTTAAGCAGCTCCAAGTCCGTTTGTGCACAACATCTGTGGTGCCCTCCCCAGCTGTCCTGAATCCCAGTTTGGAGTGCACAAGCGATTGGTCTCTGCTCACACAGACGAAGAGCCAGGGCAGAAAGAGGCTGCTGGATCTCTTCAGCAGTCAGTATGCTTTGCAACCTGGCCACCACTTTTTCAGTCACTCCTTGGTTAACATATTTGAAAGTGCATTAGAACCAACCTCTCCATCACCCAATCTCAGACATCCTGCTGCTGAGTGAGTAGAGCAAGTTTGTCAGATCCCGCTGATGATGACACAGGTCTGGAAGTAACTCCTGGAAATATTCTGCACACAGCACCTTTCGGAGAGGTGGAACTTGCATTGCCGTGTCTCCTTTGCTTGCAAGCTCCAAGTCCGCTTCCGCATGACCTCTGCGGTGCACTCCCCAGCCGTCCTGAATCCGAGGTTGGAGTGCAAGAACGATTGGCCTCTGCTCACAGAGATGAAGAGCCAGGACTGTAATAGGCTGCTGGATCTCTTCAGCAGTAAGGAAGCTTTGCAAACAGGACACCTCTTTTACTGTCACTCCTTCCTTGCTTAACTGAAAGTGCATTTGAACCAACCTCTGGGGTACCCAATCTCAGGCAACCTCCTACTGAGGGAGCGGAGAAAGTATGTTTGATACCTCTGATGATGATTCGTGTTTGAAAGCAGCTACTGGAAATCTTCTGCACACAGCATCTTTTCGTGAGGTGGTACTTGCATTGCAGTCTCTCCTTTGTTTGCCAGGTCCAAGTCCTTTTGAGCACGACATCTGCGGTGCCTCCCCCATCCGCCCTGAATCCGAGTTTGGAATGCACGAACGATTGGCCTCAGCTTGCACAGACGAAGAGGCAGGACTGAAAGAGGCTGCTGGATCTCTTCAGCGCTCACTAAGCTTTACAACAGGGCCACCTCTTTTACTGTCACTCCTTGTTTACTACTTCGATAGTGCATTTGAGCCGACCTCTCCGGCGGCCCATCTCAGGCATCCTGCCGCTGAGCGATCAGAGCAAGTTTGCCTGATCCCTTTGATGATGATCCATGTCTGAAAGTACCTTTCGGAAATTTCAGCAGAAAGCATGTTTCGCGGATATGGGACTTGTCTTGCTCTCTTTCCTTTGTTTACCAGCTCCAAGTCTTTTTGAGCACAACATCTGTGGCGCAATGCCCAGCCGTCCTGAATCCGAGTTTGGAGTGCACGAACAATTGCTCTCTGCTCTCACAGACGAAGAGCCAGGACTGAAGGAGGCTCTTGGATCTGTTCTGCACACAGCAGGATTTGCTACGGTGGCACTTGCACTGCAGTCGCTCCTTGGTTTACCAGCTCCAAGTCCGTTTGAGCACAACATCTGTGGTGCACCCCCCAGCCGTCCTGAATCCGAATTTGGAGTGCACGAATGAATGGCCTCTGCTCGCACAGATGAAGTGCCAGGACTGAAATAGGCTGCTGGATCTGTTCTGCACACAGCAGGATTTGCTACGGCGACCCTTGCATTGCAGTCACTACTTGGTTAACCAGCTCCAAGTCCGTTTGTGCACAACATCTGTGGTGCCCTCCCCAGCTGTCCTGAATCCTAGTTTGGAGTGCACAAGCGATTGGTCTCTGCTCACACAGACGAAGAGCCAGGGCAGAAAGAGGCTGCTGGATCTCTTCAGCAGTCAGTATGCTTTGCAACCTGGCCACCACTTTTTCAGTCACTCCTTGGTTAACATATTTGAAAGTGCATTAGAACCAACCTCTCCATCACCCAATCTCAGACATCCTGCTGCTGAGGGAGTAGAGCAAGTTTGTCAGATCCCGCTGATGATGACACAGGTCTGAAAGTAACTCCTGGAAATATTCTGCACACAGCACCTTTCGGAGAGGTGGAACTTGCATTGCCGTGTCTCCTTTGCTTGCAAGCTCCAAGTCCGTTTCCGCATGACCTCTGCGGTGCACTCCCCAGCCGTCCTGAATCCGAGGTTGGAGTGCAAGAACGATTGGCCTCTGCTCACAGAGATGAAGAGCCAGGACTGTAATAGGCTGCTGGATCTCTTCAGCAGTAAGGAAGCTTTGCAAACAGGACACCTCTTTTACTGTCACTCCTTCCTTGCTTAACTGAAAGTGCATTTGAACCAACCTCTGGGGTACCCAATCTCAGGCAACCTCCTACTGAGGGAGCGGAGAAAGTATGTTTGATACCTCTGATGATGATTCGTGTTTGAAAGCAGCTACTGGAAATCTTCTGCACACAGCATCTTTTCGTGAGGTGGTACTTGCATTGCAGTCTCTCCTTTGTTTGCCAGGTCCAAGTCCTTTTGAGCACGACATCTGCGGTGCCTCCCCCATCCGCCCTGAATCCGAGTTTGGAATGCACGAACGATTGGCCTCAGCTTGCACAGACGAAGAGGCAGGACTGAAAGAGGCTGCTGGATCTCTTCAGCGCTCACTAAGCTTTACAACAGGGCCACCTCTTTTACTGTCACTCCTTGTTTACTACTTCGATAGTGCATTTGAGCCGACCTCTCCGGCGGCCCATCTCAGGCATCCTGCCGCTGAGCGATCAGAGCAAGTTTGCCTGATCCCTTTGATGATGATCCATGTCTGAAAGTACCTTTCGGAAATTTCAGCAGAAAGCATGTTTCGCGGATATGGGACTTGTCTTGCTCTCTTTCCTTTGTTTACCAGCTCCAAGTCTTTTTGAGCACAACATCTGTGGCGCAATGCCCAGCCGTCCTGAATCCGAGTTTGGAGTGCACGAACAATTGCTCTCTGCTCTCACAGACGAAGAGCCAGGACTGAAGGAGGCTCTTGGATCTGTTCTGCACACAGCAGGATTTGCTACGGTGGCACTTGCACTGCAGTCGCTCCTTGGTTTACCAGCTCCAAGTCCGTTTGAGCACAACATCTGTGGTGCACCCCCCAGCCGTCCTGAATCCGAATTTGGAGTGCACGAATGAATGGCCTCTGCTCGCACAGATGAAGTGCCAGGACTGAAATAGGCTGCTGGATCTGTTCTGCACACAGCAGGATTTGCTACGGCGACCCTTGCATTGCAGTCACTACTTGGTTAACCAGCTCCAAGTCCGTTTGTGCACAACATCTGTGGTGCCCTCCCCAGCTGTCCTGAATCCTAGTTTGGAGTGCACAAGCGATTGGTCTCTGCTCACACAGACGAAGAGCCAGGGCAGAAAGAGGCTGCTGGATCTCTTCAGCAGTCAGTATGCTTTGCAACCTGGCCACCACTTTTTCAGTCACTCCTTGGTTAACATATTTGAAAGTGCATTAGAACCAACCTCTCCATCACCCAATCTCAGACATCCTGCTGCTGAGGGAGTATAGAAAGTTTGTCAGATCCCGCTGATGATGACACAGGTCTGAAAGTAACTCCTGGAAATATTCTGCACACAGCACCTTTCGGAGAGGCGGAACTTGCATTGCCGTGTCTCCTTTGCTTGCAAGCTCCAAGTCCGTTTCTGCATGACCTCTGCGGTGCACTCCCCAGCCTTCCTGAATCCGAGGTTGGAGTGCAAGAACGATTGGCCTCTGCTCACAGAGATGAAGAGCCAGGACGGTAATAGGCGGCTGGATCTCTTCAGCAGTAAGGAAGCTTTGCAAACAGGACACCTCTTTTACTGTCACTCCTTCCTTGCTTAACTGAAAGTGCCTTTGAACCAACCTCTGGGGTACCCAATCTCAGGCAACCTCCTACTGAGGGAGCGGAGAAAGTATGTTTGGTACCTCTGATGATGATTCGTGTTTGAAAGCAGCTAGTGGAAATCTTCTGCACACAGCATCTTTTCGTGAGGTGGTACTTGCATTGCAGTCTCTCCTTTGTTTGCCAGGTCCAAGTCCTTTTGAGCACATCATCTGTGGTGCCTCCCCCATCCGCCCTGAATCCGAGTTTGGAATGCACGAACGATTGGCCTCTGCTTGCACAGACGAAGAGGCAGGACTGAAAGAGGCTGCTGGATCTCTTCAGCGCTCACTAAGCTTTACAACAGGGCCACCTCTTTTACTGTCACTCCTTGTTTACTACTTCGATAGTGCATTTGAGCCGACCTCTCCGGCGGCCCATCTCAGGCATCCTGCCGCTGAGCGATCAGAGCAAGTTTGCCTGATCCCTTTGATGATGATCCATGTCTGAAAGTACCTTTCGGAAATTTCAGCAGAAAGCATGTTTCGGGGATATGGGACTTGTCTTGCTGTCTTTCCTTTGTTTACCAGCTCCAAGTCTTTTTGAGCACAACATCTGTGGCGCAATGCCCAGCCGTCCTGAATCCGAGTTTGGAGTGCACGAACAATTGCTCTCTGCTCTCACAGACGAAGAGCCAGGACTGAAGGAGGCTCTTGGATCTGTTCTGCACACAGCAGGATTTGCTACGGTGGCACTTGCACTGCAGTCGCTCCTTGGTTTACCAGCTCCAAGTCC
Source organism: Ara ararauna (assembly GCA_028858755.1). Lineage (NCBI taxonomy): Eukaryota > Metazoa > Chordata > Aves > Psittaciformes > Psittacidae > Ara > Ara ararauna. Next base: position 11,302 of record JAQZCJ010000196.1, read on the forward strand.
GTTTGAGCACAACATATGTGGTGCACCCCCCAGCCGTCCTGAATCCGCGTTTGGAGTGCACGAAAGATTGGTCTCGGCACGCACAGACGAAGAGCCGCAACTGAAAGAGGCAGCTGGATCTCTTCAGCACTCAGTAAGCTTTGCAACCAGGCCACCTCTTTTACTGTCTCTCCTTGCTTGCTTCTCTGAAAGTGGATTTGAACCCACCTCTCGGGCACCCAATCACAGACATCCTGCTGCTGAGTGAGAGGAGCAAGTTTGTTTGATCACTCTGACGATGATCCGTGTCTGAAAGTAACTAATGGAAATCTTCTGCACACAGCATCTTTCGGAGAGTTGGTAATTATATTGCAATCTCTCCTTTGCTTGCCAGCTCCAAGTCCGTTTGAGCACAACATCTGTGGTGCACTCCATAGCCGTCCTGAATCCGAATTTGGAGTGCACGAATGAATGGCCTCTGCTCGCACAGATGAAGTGCCAGGACTGAAAGAGGCTGCTGGATCTGTTCTGCACACAGCAGGATTTGCTACGGCGACCCTTGCATTGCAGGCACTACTTGGTTAAGCAGCTCCAAGTCCGTTTGTGCACAACATCTGTGGTGCCCTCCCCAGCTGTCCTGAATCCCAGTTTGGAGTGCACAAGCGATTGGTCTCTGCTCACACAGACGAAGAGCCAGGGCAGAAAGAGGCTGCTGGATCTCTTCAGCAGTCAGTATGCTTTGCAACCTGGCCACCACTTTTTCAGTCACTCCTTGGTTAACATATTTGAAAGTGCATTAGAACCAACCTCTCCATCACCCAATCTCAGACATCCTGCTGCTGAGTGAGTAGAGCAAGTTTGTCAGATCCCGCTGATGATGACACAGGTCTGGAAGTAACTCCTGGAAATATTCTGCACACAGCACCTTTCGGAGAGGTGGAACTTGCATTGCCGTGTCTCCTTTGCTTGCAAGCTCCAAGTCCGCTTCCGCATGACCTCTGCGGTGCACTCCCCAGCCGTCCTGAATCCGAGGTTGGAGTGCAAGAACGATTGGCCTCTGCTCACAGAGATGAAGAGCCAGGACTGTAATAGGCTGCTGGATCTCTTCAGCAGTAAGGAAGCTTTGCAAACAGGACACCTCTTTTACTGTCACTCCTTCCTTGCTTAACTGAAAGTGCATTTGAACCAACCTCTGGGGTACCCAATCTCAGGCAACCTCCTACTGAGGGAGCGGAGAAAGTATGTTTGATACCTCTGATGATGATTCGTGTTTGAAAGCAGCTACTGGAAATCTTCTGCACACAGCATCTTTTCGTGAGGTGGTACTTGCATTGCAGTCTCTCCTTTGTTTGCCAGGTCCAAGTCCTTTTGAGCACGACATCTGCGGTGCCTCCCCCATCCGCCCTGAATCCGAGTTTGGAATGCACGAACGATTGGCCTCAGCTTGCACAGACGAAGAGGCAGGACTGAAAGAGGCTGCTGGATCTCTTCAGCGCTCACTAAGCTTTACAACAGGGCCACCTCTTTTACTGTCACTCCTTGTTTACTACTTCGATAGTGCATTTGAGCCGACCTCTCCGGCGGCCCATCTCAGGCATCCTGCCGCTGAGCGATCAGAGCAAGTTTGCCTGATCCCTTTGATGATGATCCATGTCTGAAAGTACCTTTCGGAAATTTCAGCAGAAAGCATGTTTCGGGGATATGGGACTTGTCTTGCTCTCTTTCCTTTGTTTACCAGCTCCAAGTCTTTTTGAGCACAACATCTGTGGCGCAATGCCCAGCCGTCCTGAATCCGAGTTTGGAGTGCACGAACAATTGCTCTCTGCTCTCACAGACGAAGAGCCAGGACTGAAGGAGGCTCTTGGATCTGTTCTGCACACAGCAGGATTTGCTACGGTGGCACTTGCACTGCAGTCGCTCCTTGGTTTACCAGCTCCAAGTCCGTTTGAGCACAACATCTGTGGTGCACCCCCCAGCCGTCCTGAATCCGAATTTGGAGTGCACGAATGAATGGCCTCTGCTCGCACAGATGAAGTGCCAGGACTGAAATAGGCTGCTGGATCTGTTCTGCACACAGCAGGATTTGCTACGGCGACCCTTGCATTGCAGTCACTACTTGGTTAACCAGCTCCAAGTCCGTTTGTGCACAACATCTGTGGTGCCCTCCCCAGCTGTCCTGAATCCTAGTTTGGAGTGCACAAGCGATTGGTCTCTGCTCACACAGACGAAGAGCCAGGGCAGAAAGAGGCTGCTGGATCTCTTCAGCAGTCAGTATGCTTTGCAACCTGGCCACCACTTTTTCAGTCACTCCTTGGTTAACATATTTGAAAGTGCATTAGAACCAACCTCTCCATCACCCAATCTCAGACATCCTGCTGCTGAGGGAGTAGAGCAAGTTTGTCAGATCCCGCTGATGATGACACAGGTCTGAAAGTAACTCCTGGAAATATTCTGCACACAGCACCTTTCGGAGAGGTGGAACTTGCATTGCCGTGTCTCCTTTGCTTGCAAGCTCCAAGTCCGTTTCCGCATGACCTCTGCGGTGCACTCCCCAGCCGTCCTGAATCCGAGGTTGGAGTGCAAGAACGATTGGCCTCTGCTCACAGAGATGAAGAGCCAGGACTGTAATAGGCTGCTGGATCTCTTCAGCAGTAAGGAAGCTTTGCAAACAGGACACCTCTTTTACTGTCACTCCTTCCTTGCTTAACTGAAAGTGCATTTGAACCAACCTCTGGGGTACCCAATCTCAGGCAACCTCCTACTGAGGGAGCGGAGAAAGTATGTTTGATACCTCTGATGATGATTCGTGTTTGAAAGCAGCTACTGGAAATCTTCTGCACACAGCATCTTTTCGTGAGGTGGTACTTGCATTGCAGTCTCTCCTTTGTTTGCCAGGTCCAAGTCCTTTTGAGCACGACATCTGCGGTGCCTCCCCCATCCGCCCTGAATCCGAGTTTGGAATGCACGAACGATTGGCCTCAGCTTGCACAGACGAAGAGGCAGGACTGAAAGAGGCTGCTGGATCTCTTCAGCGCTCACTAAGCTTTACAACAGGGCCACCTCTTTTACTGTCACTCCTTGTTTACTACTTCGATAGTGCATTTGAGCCGACCTCTCCGGCGGCCCATCTCAGGCATCCTGCCGCTGAGCGATCAGAGCAAGTTTGCCTGATCCCTTTGATGATGATCCATGTCTGAAAGTACCTTTCGGAAATTTCAGCAGAAAGCATGTTTCGCGGATATGGGACTTGTCTTGCTCTCTTTCCTTTGTTTACCAGCTCCAAGTCTTTTTGAGCACAACATCTGTGGCGCAATGCCCAGCCGTCCTGAATCCGAGTTTGGAGTGCACGAACAATTGCTCTCTGCTCTCACAGACGAAGAGCCAGGACTGAAGGAGGCTCTTGGATCTGTTCTGCACACAGCAGGATTTGCTACGGTGGCACTTGCACTGCAGTCGCTCCTTGGTTTACCAGCTCCAAGTCCGTTTGAGCACAACATCTGTGGTGCACCCCCCAGCCGTCCTGAATCCGAATTTGGAGTGCACGAATGAATGGCCTCTGCTCGCACAGATGAAGTGCCAGGACTGAAATAGGCTGCTGGATCTGTTCTGCACACAGCAGGATTTGCTACGGCGACCCTTGCATTGCAGTCACTACTTGGTTAACCAGCTCCAAGTCCGTTTGTGCACAACATCTGTGGTGCCCTCCCCAGCTGTCCTGAATCCTAGTTTGGAGTGCACAAGCGATTGGTCTCTGCTCACACAGACGAAGAGCCAGGGCAGAAAGAGGCTGCTGGATCTCTTCAGCAGTCAGTATGCTTTGCAACCTGGCCACCACTTTTTCAGTCACTCCTTGGTTAACATATTTGAAAGTGCATTAGAACCAACCTCTCCATCACCCAATCTCAGACATCCTGCTGCTGAGGGAGTAGAGCAAGTTTGTCAGATCCCGCTGATGATGACACAGGTCTGAAAGTAACTCCTGGAAATATTCTGCACACAGCACCTTTCGGAGAGGCGGAACTTGCATTGCCGTGTCTCCTTTGCTTGCAAGCTCCAAGTCCGTTTCTGCATGACCTCTGCGGTGCACTCCCCAGCCTTCCTGAATCCGAGGTTGGAGTGCAAGAACGATTGGCCTCTGCTCACAGAGATGAAGAGCCAGGACGGTAATAGGCGGCTGGATCTCTTCAGCAGTAAGGAAGCTTTGCAAACAGGACACCTCTTTTACTGTCACTCCTTCCTTGCTTAACTGAAAGTGCCTTTGAACCAACCTCTGGGGTACCCAATCTCAGGCAACCTCCTACTGAGGGAGCGGAGAAAGTATGTTTGGTACCTCTGATGATGATTCGTGTTTGAAAGCAGCTAGTGGAAATCTTCTGCACACAGCATCTTTTCGTGAGGTGGTACTTGCATTGCAGTCTCTCCTTTGTTTGCCAGGTCCAAGTCCTTTTGAGCACATCATCTGTGGTGCCTCCCCCATCCGCCCTGAATCCGAGTTTGGAATGCACGAACGATTGGCCTCTGCTTGCACAGACGAAGAGGCAGGACTGAAAGAGGCTGCTGGATCTCTTCAGCGCTCACTAAGCTTTACAACAGGGCCACCTCTTTTACTGTCACTCCTTGTTTACTACTTCGATAGTGCATTTGAGCCGACCTCTCCGGCGGCCCATCTCAGGCATCCTGCCGCTGAGCGATCAGAGCAAGTTTGCCTGATCCCTTTGATGATGATCCATGTCTGAAAGTACCTTTCGGAAATTTCAGCAGAAAGCATGTTTCGGGGATATGGGACTTGTCTTGCTGTCTTTCCTTTGTTTACCAGCTCCAAGTCTTTTTGAGCACAACATCTGTGGCGCAATGCCCAGCCGTCCTGAATCCGAGTTTGGAGTGCACGAACAATTGCTCTCTGCTCTCACAGACGAAGAGCCAGGACTGAAGGAGGCTCTTGGATCTGTTCTGCACACAGCAGGATTTGCTACGGTGGCACTTGCACTGCAGTCGCTCCTTGGTTTACCAGCTCCAAGTCCGTTTGAGCACAACATATGTGGTGCACCCCCCAGCCGTCCTGAATCCGCGTTTGGAGTGCACGAAAGATTGGTCTCGGCACGCACAGACGAAGAGCCGCAACTGAAAGAGGCAGCTGGATCTCTTCAGCACTCAGTAAGCTTTGCAACCAGGCCACCTCTTTTACTGTCTCTCCTTGCTTGCTTCTCTGAAAGTGGATTTGAACCCACCTCTCGGGCACCCAATCACAGACATCCTGCTGCTGAGTGAGAGGAGCAAGTTTGTTTGATCACTCTGACGATGATCCGTGTCTGAAAGTAACTAATGGAAATCTTCTGCACACAGCATCTTTCGGAGAGTTGGTAATTATATTGCAATCTCTCCTTTGCTTGCCAGCTCCAAGTCCGTTTGAGCACAACATCTGTGGTGCACTCCATAGCCGTCCTGAATCCGAATTTGGAGTGCACGAATGAATGGCCTCTGCTCGCACAGATGAAGTGCCAGGACTGAAAGAGGCTGCTGGATCTGTTCTGCACACAGCAGGATTTGCTACGGCGACCCTTGCATTGCAGGCACTACTTGGTTAAGCAGCTCCAAGTCCGTTTGTGCACAACATCTGTGGTGTCCCTCCCCAGCTGTCCTGAATCCCAGTTTGGAGTGCACAAGCGATTGGTCTCTGCTCACACAGACGAAGAGCCAGGGCAGAAAGAGGCTGCTGGATCTCTTCAGCAGTCAGTATGCTTTGCAACCTGGCCACCACTTTTTCAGTCACTCCTTGGTTAACATATTTGAAAGTGCATTAGAACCAACCTCTCCATCACCCAATCTCAGACATCCTGCTGCTGAGTGAGTAGAGCAAGTTTGTCAGATCCCGCTGATGATGACACAGGTCTGGAAGTAACTCCTGGAAATATTCTGCACACAGCACCTTTCGGAGAGGTGGAACTTGCATTGCCGTGTCTCCTTTGCTTGCAAGCTCCAAGTCCGCTTCCGCATGACCTCTGCGGTGCACTCCCCAGCCGTCCTGAATCCGAGGTTGGAGTGCAAGAACGATTGGCCTCTGCTCACAGAGATGAAGAGCCAGGACTGTAATAGGCTGCTGGATCTCTTCAGCAGTAAGGAAGCTTTGCAAACAGGACACCTCTTTTACTGTCACTCCTTCCTTGCTTAACTGAAAGTGCATTTGAACCAACCTCTGGGGTACCCAATCTCAGGCAACCTCCTACTGAGGGAGCGGAGAAAGTATGTTTGATACCTCTGATGATGATTCGTGTTTGAAAGCAGCTACTGGAAATCTTCTGCACACAGCATCTTTTCGTGAGGTGGTACTTGCATTGCAGTCTCTCCTTTGTTTGCCAGGTCCAAGTCCTTTTGAGCACGACATCTGCGGTGCCTCCCCCATCCGCCCTGAATCCGAGTTTGGAATGCACGAACGATTGGCCTCAGCTTGCACAGACGAAGAGGCAGGACTGAAAGAGGCTGCTGGATCTCTTCAGCGCTCACTAAGCTTTACAACAGGGCCACCTCTTTTACTGTCACTCCTTGTTTACTACTTCGATAGTGCATTTGAGCCGACCTCTCCGGCGGCCCATCTCAGGCATCCTGCCGCTGAGCGATCAGAGCAAGTTTGCCTGATCCCTTTGATGATGATCCATGTCTGAAAGTACCTTTCGGAAATTTCAGCAGAAAGCATGTTTCGCGGATATGGGACTTGTCTTGCTCTCTTTCCTTTGTTTACCAGCTCCAAGTCTTTTTGAGCACAACATCTGTGGCGCAATGCCCAGCCGTCCTGAATCCGAGTTTGGAGTGCACGAACAATTGCTCTCTGCTCTCACAGACGAAGAGCCAGGACTGAAGGAGGCTCTTGGATCTGTTCTGCACACAGCAGGATTTGCTACGGTGGCACTTGCACTGCAGTCGCTCCTTGGTTTACCAGCTCCAAGTCCGTTTGAGCACAACATCTGTGGTGCACCCCCCAGCCGTCCTGAATCCGAATTTGGAGTGCACGAATGAATGGCCTCTGCTCGCACAGATGAAGTGCCAGGACTGAAATAGGCTGCTGGATCTGTTCTGCACACAGCAGGATTTGCTACGGCGACCCTTGCATTGCAGTCACTACTTGGTTAACCAGCTCCAAGTCCGTTTGTGCACAACATCTGTGGTGCCCTCCCCAGCTGTCCTGAATCCTAGTTTGGAGTGCACAAGCGATTGGTCTCTGCTCACACAGACGAAGAGCCAGGGCAGAAAGAGGCTGCTGGATCTCTTCAGCAGTCAGTATGCTTTGCAACCTGGCCACCACTTTTTCAGTCACTCCTTGGTTAACATATTTGAAAGTGCATTAGAACCAACCTCTCCATCACCCAATCTCAGACATCCTGCTGCTGAGTGAGTATAGAAAGTTTGTCAGATCCCGCTGATGATGACACAGGTCTGAAAGTAACTCCTGGAAATATTCTGCACACAGCACCTTTCGGAGAGGCGGAACTTGCATTGCCGTGTCTCCTTTGCTTGCAAGCTCCAAGTCCGTTTCTGCATGACCTCTGCGGTGCACTCCCCAGCCTTCCTGAATCCGAGGTTGGAGTGCAAGAACGATTGGCCTCTGCTCACAGAGATGAAGAGCCAGGACGGTAATAGGCGGCTGGATCTCTTCAGCAGTAAGGAAGCTTTGCAAACAGGACACCTCTTTTACTGTCACTCCTTCCTTGCTTAACTGAAAGTGCCTTTGAACCAACCTCTGGGGTACCCAATCTCAGGCAAGCTCCTACTGAGGGAGCGGAGAAAGTATGTTTGGTACCTCTGATGATGATTCGTGTTTGAAAGCAGCTAGTGGAAATCTTCTGCACACAGCATCTTTTCGTGAGGTGGTACTTGCATTGCAGTCTCTCCTTTGTTTGCCAGGTCCAAGTCCTTTTGAGCACATCATCTGTGGTGCCTCCCCCATCCGCCCTGAATCCGAGTTTGGAATGCACGAACGATTGGCCTCTGCTTGCACAGACGAAGAGGCAGGACTGAAAGAGGCTGCTGGATCTCTTCAGCGCTCACTAAGCTTTACAACAGGGCCACCTCTTTTACTGTCACTCCTTGTTTACTACTTCGATAGTGCATTTGAGCCGACCTCTCCGGCGGCCCATCTCAGGCATCCTGCCGCTGAGCGATCAGAGCAAGTTTGCCTGATCCCTTTGATGATGATCCATGTCTGAAAGTACCTTTCGGAAATTTCAGCAGAAAGCATGTTTCGGGGATATGGGACTTGTCTTGCTGTCTTTCCTTTGTTTACCAGCTCCAAGTCTTTTTGAGCACAACATCTGTGGCGCAATGCCCAGCCGTCCTGAATCCGAGTTTGGAGTGCACGAACAATTGCTCTCTGCTCTCACAGACGAAGAGCCAGGACTGAAGGAGGCTCTTGGATCTGTTCTGCACACAGCAGGATTTGCTACGGTGGCACTTGCACTGCAGTCGCTCCTTGGTTTACCAGCTCCAAGTCCGTTTGAGCACAACATATGTGGTGCACCCCCCAGCCGTCCTGAATCCGAGTTTGGAGTGCACGAAAGATTGGTCTCGGCACGCACAGACGAAGAGCCGCAACTGAAAGAGGCTGCTGGATCTCTTCAGCACTCAGTAAGCTTTGCAACCAGGCCACCTCTTTTACTGTCTCTCCTTGCTTGCTTCTCTGAAAGTGGATTTGAACCCACCTCTCGGGCACCCAATCACAGACATCCTGCTGCTGAGTGAGAGGAGCAAGTTTGTTTGATCACTCTGACGATGATCCGTGTCTGAAAGTAACTAATGGAAATCTTCTGCACACAGCATCTTTCGGAGAGTTGGTAATTATATTGCAATCTCTCCTTTGCTTGCCAGCTCCAAGTCCGTTTGAGCACAACATCTGTGGTGCACTCCATAGCCGTCCTGAATCCGAATTTGGAGTGCACGAATGAATGGCCTCTGCTCGCACAGATGAAGTGCCAGGACTGAAAGAGGCTGCTGGATCTGTTCTGCACACAGCAGGATTTGCTACGGCGACCCTTGCATTGCAGGCACTACTTGGTTAAGCAGCTCCAAGTCCGTTTGTGCACAACATCTGTGGTGCCCTCCCCAGCTGTCCTGAATCCCAGTTTGGAGTGCACAAGCGATTGGTCTCTGCTCACACAGACGAAGAGCCAGGGCAGAAAGAGGCTGCTGGATCTCTTCAGCAGTCAGTATGCTTTGCAACCTGGCCACCACTTTTTCAGTCACTCCTTGGTTAACATATTTGAAAGTGCATTAGAACCAACCTCTCCATCACCCAATCTCAGACATCCTGCTGCTGAGTGAGTATAGAAAGTTTGTCAGATCCCGCTGATGATGACACAGGTCTGAAAGTAACTCCTGGAAATATTCTGCACACAGCACCTTTCGGAGTGGCGGAACTTGCATTGCCGTGTCTCCTTTGCTTGCAAGCTCCAAGTCCGTTTCTGCATGACCTCTGCGGTGCACTCCCCAGCCGTCCTGAATCCGAGGTTGCAGTGCAAGAACGATTGGCCTCTGCTCACAGAGATGAAGAGCCAGGACGGTAATAGGCTGCTGGATCTCTTCAGCAGTAAGGAAGCTTTGCAAACAGGACACCTCTTTTACTGTCACTCCTTCCTTGCTTAACTGAAAGTGCCTTTGAACCAACCTCTGGGGTACCCAATCTCAGGCAACCTCCTACTGAGGGAGCGGAGAAAGTATGTTTGGTACCTGTGATGATGATTCGTGTTTGAAAGCAGCTACTGGAAATCTTCTGCACACAGCATCTTTTCGTGAGGTGGTACTTGCATTGCAGTCTCTCCTTTGTTTGCCAGGTCCAAGTCCTTTTGAGCACAACATCTGTGGTGCCTCCCCCATCCGCCCTGAATCCGAGTTTGGAATACACGAACGATTGGCCTCTGCTTGCACAGACGAAGAGGCAGGACTGAAAGAGGCTGCTGGATCTCTTCAGCGCTCACTAAGCTTTACAACAGGGCCACCTCTTTTACTATCACTCCTTGTTTACTACTTCGATAATGCATTTGAGCCTACCTCTCCGGCGGCCCATCTCAGGCATCCTGCCACTGAGTGATCAGAGCAAGTTTGCCTGATCCCTTTGATGATGATCCATGTCTGAAAGTACCTTTCGGAAATTTCAGCAGAAAGCATGTTTCGCGGATATGGGACTTGTCTTGCTGTCTTTCCTTTGTTTACCAGCTCCAAGTCTTTTTGAGCACAACATCTGTGGCGCAATCCCCAGCCGTCCTGAATCCGAGTTTGGAGTGCACGAACAATTGCTCTCTGCTCTCACAGACGAAGAGCCAGGACTGAAAGAGGCTCTTGGATCTGTTCTGCACCACAGCAGGATTTGCTACGGTGGCACTTGCACTGCAGTCGCTCCTTGGTTTACCAGCTCCAAGTCCGTTTGAGCACAACATATGTGGTGCACCCCCCAGCCCTCCTGAATCCGAGTTTGGAGTGCACGAACGATTGGTCTCGGCACGCACAGACGAAGAGCCGCAACTGAAAGAGGCTGCTGGATCTCTTCAGCACTCAGTAAGCTTTGCAACCAGGCCACCTCTTTTACTGTCTCTCCTTGCTTGCTTCTCTGAAAGTGGATTTGAACCCACCTCTCGGGCACCCAATCACAGACATCCTGCTGCTGAGTGAGAGGAGCAAGTTTGTTTGATCACTCTGACGATGATCCGTGTCTGAAAGTAACTAATGGAAATCTTCTGCACACGGCATCTTTCGGAGAGTTGGTAATTATATTGCAATCTCTCCTTTGCTTGCCAGCACCAAGTCCGTTTGAGCACAACATCTGTGGTGCACTCCATAGCCGTCCTGAATCCGAATTTGGAGTGCACGAATGAATGGCCTCTGCTCGCACAGATGAAGTGCCAGGACTGAAAGAGGCTGCTGGATCTGTTCTGCACACAGCAGGATTTGCTACGGCGACCCTTGCATTGCAGTCACTACTTGGTTAACCAGCTCCAAGTCCGTTTGTGCACAACATCTGTGGTGCCCTCCCCAGCTGTCCTGAATCCCAGTTTGGAGTGCACAAGCGATTGGTCTCTGCTCACACAGACGAAGAGCCAGGGCAGAAAGAGGCTGCTGGATCTCTTCAGCAGTCAGTATGCTTTGCAACCTGGCCACCACTTTTTCAGTCACTCCTTGGTTAACATATTTGAAAGTGCATTAGAACCAACCTCTCCATCACCCAATCTCAGACATCCTGCTGCTGAGTGAGTATAGAAAGTTTGTCAGATCCCGCTGATGATGACACAGGTCTGAAAGTAACTCCTGGAAATATTCTGCACACAGCACCTTTCGGAGTGGCGGAACTTGCATTGCCGTGTCTCCTTTGCTTGCAAGCTCCAAGTCCGTTTCTGCATGACCTCTGCGGTGCACTCCCCAGCCGTCCTGAATCCGAGGTTGCAGTGCAAGAACGATTGGCCTCTGCTCACAGAGATGAAGAGCCAGGACGGTAATAGGCGGCTGGATCTCTTCAGCAGTAAGGAAGCTTTGCAAAGAGGACACCTCTTTCACTGTCACTCCTTCCTTGCTTAACTGAAAGTGCCTTTGAACAACCTCTGGGGTACCCAATCTCAGGCAAGCTCCTACTGAGGGAGCAGAGAAAGTATGTTTGGTACCTCTGATGATGATTCGTGTTTGAAAGCAGCTACTGGAAATCTTCTGCACACAGCATCTTTTCGTGAGGTGGTACTTGCATTGCAGTCTCTCCTTTGTTTGCCAGGTCCAAGTCCTTTTGAGCACATCATCTGTGGTGCCTCCCCCATCCGCCCTGAATCCGAGTTTGGAATGCACGAACGATTGGCCTCTGCTTGCACAGACGAAGAGGCAGGACTGAAAGAGGCTGCTGGATCTCTTCAGCGCTCACTAAGCTTTACAACAGGGCCACCTCTTTTACTGTCACTCCTTGTTTACTACTTCGATAGTGCATTTGAGCCGACCTCTCCGGCGGCCCATCTCAGGCATCCTGCCGCTGAGCGATCAGAGCAAGTTTGCCTGATCCCTTTGATGATGATCCATGTCTGAAAGTACCTTTCGGAAATTTCAGCAGAAAGCATGTTTCGGGGATATGGGACTTGTCTTGCTGTCTTTCCTTTGTTTACCAGCTCCAAGTCTTTTTGAGCACAACATCTGTGGCGCAATGCCCAGCCGTCCTGAATCCGAGTTTGGAGTGCACGAACAATTGCTCTCTGCTCTCACAGACGAAGAGCCAGGACTGAAGGAGGCTCTTGGATCTGTTCTGCACACAGCAGGATTTGCTACGGTGGCACTTGCACTGCAGTCGCTCCTTGGTTTACCAGCTCCAAGTCCGTTTGAGCACAACATATGTGGTGCACCCCCCAGCCGTCCTGAATCCGAGTTTGGAGTGCACGAAAGATTGGTCTCGGCACGCACAGACGAAGAGCCGCAACTGAAAGAGGCTGCTGGATCTCTTCAGCACTCAGTAAGCTTTGCAACCAGGCCACCTCTTTTACTGTCTCTCCTTGCTTGCTTCTCTGAAAGTGGATTTGAACCCACCTCTCGGGCACCCAATCACAGACATCCTGCTGCTGAGTGAGAGGAGCAAGTTTGTTTGATCACTCTGACGATGATCCGTGTCTGAAAGTAACTAATGGAAATCTTCTGCACACAGCATCTTTCGGAGAGTTGGTAATTATATTGCAATCTCTCCTTTGCTTGCCAGCTCCAAGTCCGTTTGAGCACAACATCTGTGGTGCACTCCATAGCCGTCCTGAATCCGAATTTGGAGTGCACGAATGAATGGCCTCTGCTCGCACAGATGAAGTGCCAGGACTGAAAGAGGCTGCTGGATCTGTTCTGCACACAGCAGGATTTGCTACGGCGACCCTTGCATTGCAGGCACTACTTGGTTAAGCAGCTCCAAGTCCGTTTGTGCACAACATCTGTGGTGCCCTCCCCAGCTGTCCTGAATCCCAGTTTGGAGTGCACAAGCGATTGGTCTCTGCTCACACAGACGAAGAGCCAGGGCAGAAAGAGGCTGCTGGATCTCTTCAGCAGTCAGTATGCTTTGCAACCTGGCCACCACTTTTTCAGTCACTCC
>JAQZCJ010000197.1:0-24034 GCA_028858755.1 Ara ararauna
GAACACCAGTTTGGATCCATTGACACCAGTTTGAGTCCATTGACACCAGTTTGGATCCATTGACACCAGTTTGGATCCCATTGACACCAGTTTGGGTCCCATTGACACCAGTTTGGATCCCATTGACACCAGTTTGGGTCCATTGACACCAGTTTGGATCCCATTGACACCAGTTTGGGTCCATTGACACCAGTTTGGACCCATTGACACCAGTTTGGATCCCATTGACACCAGTTTGGATCCCATTGACACCAGTTTGGATCCATTGACACCAGTTTGGACCCATTTGACACCAGTTTGGATCCATTGACACCAGTTTGGATCCCATTGACACCAGTTTGGGTCCATTGACACCAGTTTGGATCCCATTGACACCAGTTTGAGTCCATTGACACCAGTTTGGATCCCATTGACACCAGTTTGGATCCCATTGACACCAGTTGGGTCCATTGACACCAGTTTGGATCCCATTGACACCAGTTTGAGTCCATTGACACCAGTTTGGATCCATTGACACCAGTTTGGATCCCATTGACACCAGTTTGAATCCCATTGACACCAGTTTGGATCCCATTGACACCAGTTTGAGTCCATTGACACCAGTTTGGATCCCATTGACACCAGTTTGGATCCCATTGACACCAGTTTGAATCCCATTGACACCAGTTTGGGTCCATTGACACCAGTTTGGATCCCATTGACAACAGTTTTGAATCCCATTGACACCAGTTTGGATCCATTGACACCAGTTTGGGTCTCATTGACACCAGTTTGGATCCCATTGACAGCAGTTTGGATCCCATTGACAGCAGTTTGGATCCCATTGACAGTTAGTTTGGATCCCATTGACACCAGTTTGGGTCCATTGACACCAGTTTGGGTCCCATTGACACCAGTTTGGACCCCATTGACACCAGTTTGGATCCATTGACACCAGTTTGGGTCCCATTGACACCAGTTTGGATCCATTGACACCAGTTGGGTCCCATTGACACCAGTTTGGGTCCATTGACACCAGTTTGGATCCATTGACACCAGTTTGGGTCCATTGACACCAGTTTGGATCCCATTGACACCAGTTTGGTCATTGACACCAGTTTGGGTCCCATTGACACCAGTTTGGATCCATTGACACCAGTTTGGATCCCATTGACACCAGGCTGGATCCATTGACACCAGTTTGGATCCATTGCACACCAGTTTGGGTCCCATTGACACCAGTTTGGGTCCATTGACACCAGTTTGGGTCCATTGACACCAGTTTGGATCCATTGACACCAGTTTGGGTCCCATTGACACCAGTTTGGATCCCATTGACACCAGTTTGGGTCCCATTGACACCAGTTTGGACCCCATTGACACCAGTTGGATCCATTGACACCAGTTTGGACCCCATTGACACCAGTTTGGATCCCATTGACACCAGTTTGGATCCCATTGACACCAGTTTGGGTCCCATGACACCAGTTTGGGTCCATTGACACCAGTTTGGATCCCATTGACACCAGTTTGGGTCCATTGACACCAGTTTGGATCCCATTGACACCAGTTTGGGTCCATTGACACCAGTTTGGATCCATTGACACCAGTTTGGGTCCATTGACACCAGTTTGGATCCCATTGACACCAGTTTGGGTCCATTGACACCAGTTTGGATCCCATTGACACCAGTTGGGTCCATTGACACCAGTTTGGGCCCCATTGATGTAATCACATTCCCCCCCCTTTCCCCCCCGCAATGGATTAATCCGCCCCACCCCCCCCCCCCCCCCCCCCCCCTTGGCCAGGCCCGGGCCAAGGTCGCGGCTCTTAAAGGGGCCGCGCTATAATTAGCGGCGGCTCAAGCGGCTCAGCCTAAGCCCGCCCCCACCCCCCCCCCCCCCAGGGCAGCGCGGGAAGGGAGGGGGGGACCCCCCCCCCACTGACCTCAATGGAATCTCCCTATTCCCATGGGATCCCCCCCCCCATTTCCCCTATGGGATCCCCGCCCCCCCCCCCATTGGATCCCCCCCCCCCCAACTTCAGGTCCCCCCCACCCCATAGAGCCCCCCCCCAGTGGGAACCCTTCCCCATAGGACCCCCATAATGGGGCCCACCCCATAGGACCCCCCTCCATGGCACCCCCTCAATGGGACCTTCCCACCCATAGGACCCCTCCCCATAGGACACCCCCCAATGGGACCCCCTCCATAGGACCATCCCCATAGGACCCCCATATTGGGGCCCTCCCCATAGACCCCCCCATAGGATCCCTCCATAGCACCCCCATAATGGGACCCTCCCCATAGGAGCCCCATAATGGGACCCTCCCTATAGAACCCTCTTAAGACCCCCCCATAAGACTCCTCCAATGGGACCCCCCCATTGGACCCCCCCCCCCATAGCACCCCCATATGGGACCCCCATAATGGGACCCCCCCCATAGAACCCTCTTAAGACCCCCCCATAACACTCCCCCAATGGGACCCCCCCCCCCACCTCATAGGACCCCCCCCCCCCGGACCGGGATTAAACCAAATCCCCTGGGATATGGGGGGGGGGTGAAGGGACCCCCCCCATGACCCCTCCCATGACCTCCCCATCCCATCCCCCTCCCCATAATGGATCCCAATTGTCCCAGTTCCAAACTGGTTCCAAACTGGAGCAAGTCCCATCCCCCCCCCCCCACCCCCCGCGTTCCCGCGCGCGCGCTCCCGTTTCCTTGGTAACGGCTCTTCCCGGTGGGAACCGGCGGCCAAACCCCCCCCCCCCTCCCTTCTATGGGGTCAATGGGGGGGTCCGGATCAATGGGTGCCCCCCTCTATGGGTCAATGGGGGGGGTCAATGGGGGGGTCAATGGGGGGGTCCGCATCAATGGGTGCCCCCTCTATGGGTCAATGGGGGGGGGGTCATTGGGGAGGCCAATGGGGGGGTCCAGATCATGGGTGCCCCTCTCTATGGGTCAATGGGGGGGGTCAAAAGGGGGGGGGGGTCAATGGGGGGGGTCAATGAGGGGATCAATGGGGATGGTCAATGGGGGGGTCAATGGGAGGGGTCAATGGAGGAGGTCCGAACCAATGGTGTGACCCCCCCCCGAGGCCACGCCCCTTCTTTGGCTCCTCCCCCTCCATAGTAACTGGGCTCCCAGTGTCCCCCCCCCATTACTCCCCATTATCCCTCACCCCCCCCCCCCCCCCCCCGCACCTCCCTGCGCGGCCCCTTTAAGAACCGCTCCCCACCTCCCTCTCCCCCAATTCTCTCAATGGGCCGCGATGGGAACGGCGGCGGGGACGCCCCGCCCCTTCACCACCATATAAGGCGCTCCTTCATTAGCATAAGGGGCGTGTGCTTAGCCCCGAAGTGGGCGGAGCTCCGAGCCTATATAAAGGCAGCGCAGCGGCCCCCAAGGGGAGTCGCGGGTTCGAGTCCCGGTGCCGCCGGATCGTGGGGCTGAAAGGGGGGGGGGGGTGGGGGGTTCGTGTTATCGGGGTTATCGCGATAGAAAGGGGGGGGTCGTATCCTACCCCCCCCCCCCCCCGATATGGCTCGGGATAAGGAGAAGCGGAGCTGCGGGCAGTTATGGGATGAATGGAAGGTGTTCGTATGGGACCCCCGCACCCGGCAGCTCCTGGGCAGGACAGGGAGCAGTTGGGTAAGTTTGGGGGTGCTGCCCCCCCCCCCATTATAGGGGGGCAACGCCACTGGGAGGCAATAGGGAGGTTCTATAAGGCTCTTCCCCTTTATACGGGGGGCATATGGAGAGCCCTTCTATAGGGGTACATGGGGGGGGGCACCCCAAGGACCCTCAATATAAGGGATCCCCCTCCTTATGGGTGCGATTGAGAGGGCGCAACCCCCCCTATAGGGGTGCAGGGGGAAGGGGTTGTATGGGGACCCCCCCTTTAATGTATGGAAGAGTTGGGGAGGGGGGTGCATAGGGCCCATAGAGTGGGGCCCCCTTCATATAGGATGCAGCATTAGGGGGGTCTATAGGTGGCCCCCCCCCCCATAGGAGTTCTTTAAAGCCCCCCCTATATGGGGATTACATAGGAACCCCCCCCAATGGGTTGCAATGAGGTGTGCCCCCCCCCCCGCCTTTAATCCTGGGCACCCAAAGGGGGGGGTATAACTTACACAGGTCCCTCCCCCCCCATATAGATGCTATAAGACGGGGGTACATAAAGGCCCCCCCCCCCCGTTTGGGGGTGCAAAGTGGCTCTGCACCTATAGACCCCCCCCATAGACTATAATGGGAGTGGGGGGTCCCAATGGGTGCAGTGGGGAAGGGGAGGGGGCAGGAGATGGGTGCCCCCCCCCCCCCCCATCTGTCGCTGTGTGCCTGCAAAAGTAGGTCATGGGCAGTGTGGGGGATGGGACCAATGGGGACCCCCCTATGGGGGGTTGGGACCATATGGGGCCCCCCCCGGGCTTCGGGACCCCCATTGGTGCTTTTGGTCCCCCCCCCCCCCGAGCAGGGACAGATGGTTCCGACCGGATTTAAGTGTCTGGGCAGGGATTTGGGGGGGTTTAAAGGGGTTAAGGGGGGGGGGGAAGGGGGGGTGATGTCATTGGGGCAGTTTTGGGTGGATTTAGGGCAGATTTGGGGGTGTTTGATGTCATTGGGGCAGTTTTGGGTGGAATTGGGGCAGTTTTGGGGGTGTTTGACGTCATTGGGGCAGTTTTGGGTGGATTTAGGGCAGATTTGGGGGTATTTGACGTCATTGGGGCAGTTTTGGGTGGATTTAGGGCAGATTTGGGGGTGTTTGACGTCATTGGGGCAGTTTTGGGTGGATTTGGGGCAGTTTTGGGGGTGTTTGACGTCATTGGGGCAGTTTGGGTGGATTTGGGGCAGTTTTGGGGGTGTTTGATGTCATTGGGGCAGTTTTGGGTGGAATTGGGGCAGTTTTGGGGGTGTTTGACGTCATTGGGGCAGTTTTGGGTGGATTTGGGGCAGATTTGGGGGTGTTTGATGGCATTGGGTCAGTTTTGGGTGGATTTGGGGCAGTTTTGGGGGTGTTTGATGGCATTGGGGCAGTTTTGGGTGGATTTGGGCAGTTTTGGGTGGATTTAGGGCAGATTTGGGGTGTTTGATGTCATTGGGGCAGTTTTGGGTGGATTTGGGGCAGTTTGGGGGGTGTTTGATGGCATTGGGGCAGTTTTGGGTGGATTTGGGGCAGTTTTGGGGTGTGTTTGACGTCATTGGGGCAGTTTTTGGGTGGATTTGGGGGCAGTTTTGGGTGGATTTAGGGCAGTTTTGGGGGTGTTTGATGTCATTGGGGCAGTTTTGGGTGGATTTGGGGCAGTTTTGGGGGTGTTTGATGTCATTGGGGCAGTTTTGGGTGGATTTAGGGCAGTTTTGGGGGTGTTTGATGTCATTGGGGCAGTTTTGGGTGGATTTTGGGCAGTTTTGGGGGTGTTTGATGGCATTGGGGCAGTTTTGGGTGGATTTGGGGCAGATTTGGGGGTGTTTGATGGCATTGGGGCAGTTTTGGGTGGATTTGGGGCAGTTTTGGGGGTGTTTGATGGCATTGGGGCAGTTTTGGGCGGAATTGGGGCAGTTTTGGGGGTGTTTGACGTCATTGGGGCAGTTTTGGGTGGATTTGGGGCAGTTTTGGGGGTGTTTGACGTCATTGGGGCAGTTTTGGGCGGAATTGGGGCAGTTTTGGGGGTGTTTGATGTCATTGGGGCAGTTTTGGGTGGATTTGGGGCAGTTTTGGGTGGATTTGGGGCAGTTTTGGGTGGATTTGGGGCAGTTTTGGGGGTATTTGATGCCATTGGGGCAGTTGGGGGGGGCATTAACCCCTTCTTTGCCCCCCTTAGGCCTCATCCTGCTCTTCTACCTGGTGTTCTATGGGTTCCTGGCCGGGCTCTTCGCCCTCACCATGTGGGTGATGCTCCAGAGCGTGGATCCCCACGTGCCCAAGTACCAGGACCGGCTCCTCACCCCCGGTGTGCTCCATGGGGCCCTTGGAACGGGTGGGGGGTCCCTTGTATGTGGGTGCTTGGGTGGGTAATGGGGTCCAGTGCATTGAGTGTCATTGACACCCATAGAGCACAATGGGTGCCATTGACATCCATAGGATACGATGGGAGCCATTGACACCCAGAGAGCGCAATGGGTGCCATTGATGCCCATGGAGCTCAATGGGCGCCATTGATACCCATAGGGGGCAATGGGTGCTGTCGATACCCACACGGCTCGATGGGCATCATTGACATCCATAGAGGGCAATGGGCGCCATTGATGCCCATAATGCTCAATGGGCGCCATTGACACCCATAGGGCGCGATGGGTGCCATTGACATGCAATGGGCGCCATTGACACCCATAGAGGGTGATGGGCGCCATTGACGCCCATTGGGCACAATGGGCACCGTTGACATCCATGGAGCTCGATGGGTGCCGTCGACGCCCATAGAGGGCGATGGGCACTATTGACATCCATGGAGCTCAGTGGGCGCCGTTGATGCCAGTAGGGCGCGATGGGCGCTGTTGACATCCATGGAGCTCGATGAGTGACATTGATGCCTGTAGGGCGCAATGGGCGCCGTTGGCATCCATGGAGCTCGATGGGCACCATTGACGTCCATGGAGCTCGATGGGCACCGTTGACATCCATGGAGCTCAATGGGCGCCGTTGACATCCATGGAGCTCAATGGGCATCATTGACACCCATAGAGGGTGATGGGCACTGTTGACACCCATAGGGTGCAATGGGCGCCGTTGACATCCATGGAGCTCGATGGGCGCCGTTGACATCCATGGAGCTCAATGGGCACCATTGACATCCATGGAGCTCAATGGGCACCATTGACGTCCATGGAGCTCGATGGGCACCATTGACATCCATGGAGCTCAATGGGCACCGTTGACATCCATGGAGCTCGATGGGCACCGTTGACGTCCATGGAGCTCGATGGGCACCGTTGACATCCATGGAGCTCGATGGGCACCGTTGACGTCTATGGAGCTCGATGGGCACCGTTGACGTCCATGGAGCTCGATGGGCACCGTTGACGTCTATGGAGCTCGATGGGCACCGTTGACGTCTATGGAGCTCGATGGGCACCGTTGACGTCTATGGAGCTCAATGGGCACCACTGACGTCCATGGAGCTCAATGGGCACCGTTGCCATCCATGGAGCTCCATGGGCCTTGTGCGAGGCGCGTGTCCCGTGCGCAGGGATGATGATCCGCCCGTACGCCGAGGGCCTCGACGTCACCTTCAACGTGAGCCAGAGCCACACTTGGCTCCACTACGTCCAGGCCCTGCACCAGTTCCTGGAGCGTGAGTGTACTGGGAGGCACTGGGAGGCCCATAGGCCATAATGGGGGGCACTGGGAGGGTTCTAGGCCATACTGGGAGGCACTGGGATGCCCATAGGCCATAATGGGGGGCACTGGGAGGGTTCTAGGCCATAATGGGGGGCACTGGGATGCCCATAGGCCATAATGGGGGGCACTACAAAGCCCATAGGGCATAATGGGAGGCACTGGGATGCCCATAGGCCATAATGGGGGGCACTGGGAGGGTTCTAGGCCATACTGGGAGGCACTGGGATGCCCATAGGCCATAATGGGGGGCACTGGGAGGGTTCTAGGCCATAATGGGGGGCACTGGGAGGGTTCTAGGCCATACTGGGAGGCACTGGGATGCCCCTAGGCCATAATGGGGGGTGCTGGCATGCCCATAGGCCATAATGGGGGGCACTAGGAAGCCCATAGAGCATAATGGGAGGCGCTGGGATGCTCATAGGCCATACTGGGGGGCACTGGGATGCCCATAGGCCATAATGGGGGGCCCTGGGAGGGTTCTAGGCCATACTGGGAGGCACTGGGATGCCCATAGGCCATAATGGGGGGCACTGGGATGCCCATAGGCCATACTGGGAGGCACTGGGATGCCCCTAGGCCATACTGGGATGCCCATAGGCTATACTGGGAGGCATTGGGTTGGCTCTAGCCCATACTGGGATGCACTGGGATTCCCCTAGACCATCCTAGGATGTCCCTAGCCCATACTGGGAGGCACTGGGATGTCCATGGGCCATACTGGGAGGTACTGGGAGGGCCCTAGGCCATCCTGGGCGCACGCTCTGGTGCCCTATGTGTGCAATGGGTGCTCTGGATGCTCTTTGTGTGCTATTGATACTACCTCGTACTATGGACGCTATGGTTGCTATGGGTGCTCTATGGATGCTTGGTGGTTGCTAAGGATGCTCTGTGGGTACCGTGGATGCTATGGTTGCTATGGATGCTTTATGGATGCTCCGTGGTTGCTATGGACACTATGGTTGCTATGGATGCTCTATGGGTGCTCCGTGGTTGCTATGGATGCTCTATGGGTGCTCTGGATACTTTATGGTTGTTATGGATGCTATGGTTGCTATGGATGCTCTATGGTTGCTATGGATACTTTATGGTTGCTATGGATGCTCCGTGGTTACTATGGACGCTATGATTGCTATGGATGCTTTACGGTTGCTATGGAGGCTATGGTTGCTATGGATGCTCTCTGGTTGCTATGGATACTCTATGGGCGCTATGGATGCTCTGTGGGTACTATAGACACTATGGTTGCTATGGATGCTCTATGGATGCTCTGTGGTTGCTACGGATACTCTATGGGTGTTGTATGGATACTTTATGGTTACTATGGATGCTATGGTTGCTATGGATGCCCTAGGGTTGCTATGGATACTTTATGATTGCTATGGACACTCTGTGGTTACTATGGACACTATGATTGCTACGGATGCTTTATGGATGCTCTGTGGTTGCTAGGGATGCTTTATGGATGCTCTATGGTTGCTACGGATGCTGTATGGATGCTCTATGGTTGCTAGGGATGCTCTGTAGTTGCTATGGATACTCGACGGGTACTCTATGGATACTTTATGATTGCTATGGACGCTCTGTGGTTACTATGGACGCTATGGTTGCTAGGGATGCTTTATGGATGCTCTATGGTTGCTAGGGATGCTCTATGGTTGCTACGGATGCTTTATGGATGCTCTATGGTTGCTAGGGATGCTTTATGGATGCTCTGTGGTTGCTAGGGATGCTCTATGGTTGCTAGGGATGCTTTATGGATGCTCTGTGGTTGCTAGGGATGCTCTATGGTTGCTAGGGATGCTTTATGGATGCTCTATGGCTGCTACGGATGCTGTATGGATGCTCTATGGTTGCTAGGGATGCTTTATGGATGCTCTATGGTTGCTACGGATGCTTTATGGATGCTCTATGGTTGCTACGGATGCTCTATGGTTGCTACGGATGCTTTATGGATGCTCTATGGTTGCTACGGATGCTTTATGGATGCTCTATGGTTGCTAGGGATGCCTTATGGATGCTCTATGGTTGCTAGGGATGCTCTATGGTTGCTAGGGATGCTTTATGGATGCTCTATGGTTGCTACGGATGCTCTATGGGCGCCGAGGGGCACTCTATGGGTGCCCTACGGACCCTCTGGGTGCTCTATGGCTCTTAGGGGTACCTTACCCCCCCCTCAGCCTACAACGACAGCGTCCAGGCCGCCCGCAACGCCGCCTGCACCCCGGGCCGCTACAACGAGCAACCGGACGACGCGGTGCCCAACGTGCCCAAGCGCGCCTGCCGCTTCAACCGGAGCGCGCTGGGACCCTGCGCGGGGCTGGGGCCGCCCCACAGCGAGACCTACGGCTACGGCACGGGCCAGCCCTGCGTGCTCGTGAAGATCAATAGGGTGAGGGGGGGGCGATGGGGTGGGGGCAATGGGGTGGGGATGGGGGCAATGGGGTGGGGATGGGGATGGGATGGAAGCAATGGGATGGGGGCAATGGGGTGGGGATGGGGGCAATGGGGTGGGGGCAATGGGATAGGGGCAATGGGGTGGGGATGGGGGGCAATGGGATGGGGGCAATGGGGTGGGGATGGGGGGCAATGGGATGGGGGCAATGGGGTGGGGGGAATGGGGGCAATGGGATGGGGGCAATGGGGTGGGGATGGGGGCAATGGGATGGGATGGGGATGGGATGGGGGCAATGGAATGGGGATGGGGCAATGGGGTGGGGATGGGGGCAATGGGATGGGGGCAATGGGATGGGGGCAATGGGGTGGGGGGGATGGGGGCAATGGGATGGGGATAGGGGGCAATGGAATGGGGATGGGGGCAATGGGGTGGGGGCAATGGGGTGGGGATGGGGGCAATGGGATGGGGTCAATGGAATAGGGATGGAGGCAATGGGGTGGGGATGGGGGGGCAATGGGATGGGGGCAATGGGGTGGGGGCGATGGGGGGCAATGGGATGGGGGCAATGGGGTGGGGATGGGGGCGATGGGATAGTGGCTGGGGATGGGACTGGCGGGCACTGGGACCCAGCGCGGGGCTGGGATGCTGCCTATTGCAACTGCTTGGGGTGCTTGGCCATGGCATACATAGGACTGGGAGCACTGGGATGCACTGGGATGCACTGGATCCGTTACTGCAGTGCCTTGCTCTGCACTGGTCCATTGTGGTCCATTTAACCCATCTCCTCCCATAGGTCATCAACTTCTTCCTGGGGGGGAATAAGAGCATCAACGTGGTCTGTGCAGCGAAGGTGACCCCATTATCCCCCCAGTATCCCCCAGTATCCCCCCAGTATAACCCCAGTATCCCCCATTATCACACCAGTATAACCCCAGTATCCCCATTACCACCCCAGTATAACCCCAGTATCCCCCATTATCACACCAGCATCACCCCGGTGCCCCGTTATCATACCAGTATCCCCCCAGTATCATCCCAGTATCCCCAATTATCACACCAGTATCACCCCAGTATCCCCCATTACCACCCCAGTATTACTCCAGTATCCCCATTATCACACCAGCATCACCCCCGTATCCCCATTATCATACCAGCATCACCCCAGTATCCCCATTATCACACCAGTATCACCCCGGTGTCCCCATTATCACACCAGTATCCCCATTATCACACCAGTATCACCCCAGTATCCCCATTATCACACCAGCATCACCCCAGTGTCCCCATTACCATACCAGTATCACACCAGTATCCCCCATTATCACACCAGTATCACCCCAGTGTCCCCATTACCACCCCAAGTATCACCATTACCACCCCAGCATCACCCCAGTATCCCCATTATCACACCAGCATCACCCCAGTGTCCCCATTACCACCCCAGTATCCCCCATTATCACACCAGCATCACCCCAGTGTCCCCATTACCACCCCAGTATCACCATTACCAACCCCAGCATCACCCCAGTATCCCATTATCACACCAGCATCACCCAGTGTCCCCATTACCACCCCAGTATCCCCCATTATCACACCAGTATCACCCCAGTGTCCCCATTATCACACCAGTATCACCCCAGTATCCCCATTATCACACCAGCATCACCCCAGTGTCCCCATTACCACCCCAGTATCCCCATTATCACACCAGCATCACCCCAGTGTCCCCATTACACCCCAGTATCCCCCATTATCACACCAGTAGCATCCCAGTGTCCCCATTACCACCCCAGTATCCCCATTATCACACCAGCATCACACCAGTGTCCCCATTACCACCCCAGTATCCCATTATCACACCAGCATCACCCCGGTATCCCCATTATCCCCCCATTATCCCCCCAGTGCTCCCAGTATCCCCCCAGTATAACCCAGTGCCCCCTCTCACTGTCTCTTGTCTCTCCCCAGCGGCCCCAATCTAAGGGTGACCTGGTAAGGGGGGATGACCCCCAAAAGAGGCTGAATTCACCCCAATTGCTTCTAGAAGAGCCCAAAAGTGCCTATTTTTGTGCCAAAAGCCGCCTAGATGACCCAAAATGCGCTCTTTTCCCCCCAAAATGCGCTCTTTCCCCCCCAAAATGCGCTCTTTCCCCCCCAAAATGCGCTCTTTTCCCCCCAAAATGCGCTCTCTTCCCCCAAAATGCGCTCTTTCCCCCCAAAATGCGCTCTTTCCCCCCAAAATGCGCTCTTTTCCCCCCAAAATGTGCGCTCTTTCCCCCCAAAATGCGCTCTTTTCACCCCAAAATGCGCTCTTTTCCCCCCAAAATGCGTTCTTTTCACCCCAAAATGCGCTCTTTTCCCCCAAAATGCGCTCTTTTCCCCCAAAATTCGCTCTTTTCACCCAAAATGCGCTCTTTTCCCCCAAAATTCGCTCTTTTCACCCCAAAATGCTGATAGATGCTCCAAAATGCACTCTTTTCAACCCAAAATAGTTCTAGATGAGCCAAAATGTGCTCTTTTCACCCCAAATGCGCTCTTTTCACCCCAAAATGCGCTCTTTTCACCCCAAAATGTGCTCTTTTCACCCCAAAATGCTGATAGATGCTCCAAAACGTGCTCTTTTCACCCCAAAATCTTTCTGGATGAGCCAAAATGTGCTCTTTCACCCAAAAATGCCTCCAGATGCCCCAAATGTGCTCTTTCCCCCCAAAATGCTGATATATGCTCCAAAATGCGCTCTTTTCACCCCCAAATCCTTCTGGATGACCCAAAATAGGTTGATTTCACCCCAAATAGTTCTAGATGAGCCAAAATGTGCTCTTTTCACCCCAAAATGTGCTCTTTTCACCCCAAAATGCGCTCTTTTCACCCCAAAACGTGCTCTTTTCACCCAAAATCCTTCTGGATGAGCCAAAATGTGCTCTTTTCACCCAAAAATGCCTCCAGATGCCCCCAAATGTGCTCTTTTCCCCCAAAATGCTGATATATGCTCCCCCCAAAATGCGCTCTTTTCACCCCAAAATCCTTCTAGATGCTCCAAAATGCGCTCTTTTCACCCAAAATAGTTCTAGATGAACCCAAATGCGCTCTTTTCACCCCAAAATCCTTCTAGATGCTCCAAAATGTGCTCTTTCACCCCAAAATCCTTCTAGATGACCCAAAATAGTTGACTTCACCCCAAAATAGTTCTAGATGCTCCAAAATGCGCTCTTTTCACCCCAAAATCCTTCTGGATGACCCAAAATAGGTTGACTTCACCCCAAAATAGTTCTAGATGAGCCCAAATGTGCTCTTTCCCCCCAAAATGCGCTCTTTTCCCCCCAAAATGCGCTCTTTTCCCCCCAAAATGCTGCTGGGTGCCCACCATATCCCATTCCCCATATTCCATATTCCTCCATATCCCATAATATATCCCATAATATATCCCATAACATCCCATAATATCCCATTCACATTCTCTCTCCGGCCGCAGAGGCAGTCGGACACCAGTGTAAGGGACTGGGAGCACTGGGGTGGATGGGGGGGGGCTATGGGGGGGCTATAGGGGGTATATGGGGGGCTATAGGGGCATATGGGGGGCTATAGGGGGCTATAGGGGGGTATATAGAGGTATTAGGGGGGTATTTATGTGGTTATGGGGGGTAATTAAGGGGGGTCTGTGGGGCAGAAGGGGGTATCTATGGGTTTCTATGGGGCAGAAAGGGGTGATGAGGGGTGTCTATGGGGCAGAGGGGGGTATTAAGGGGCGTCTATGGGCAGAAAGGGGTGATGCGGGGTGTCTATGGGGCAGAGGGGGGTATCTACAGGTTTCTATGGGGCAGAAAGGGGTGATGCGGGGTGTCTATGGGGCAGAGGGGGGTATCTACAGGTTTCTATGGGGCAGAAAGGGGTGATGCGGGGTATCTATGGGGCAGAGGGGGGTATCTACAGGTTTCTATGGGGCAGAAAGGGGTGATGCGGGGTGTCTATGGGGCAGAGGGGGGTATCTGCAGGTTTCTATGGGGCAGAAAGGGGTGATGCGGGGTGTCTATGGGGCAGAGGGGGGTATCTACAGGTTTCTATGGGGCAGAAAGGGTGATGCGGGGTGTCTATGGGGCAGAGGGGGGTATCTACAGGTTTCTATGGGCAGAAAGGGGTGATGCGGGGTGTCTATGGGCAGAGGGGGGTATTAAGGGGTGTCTATGGGGCAGGGGGGCTCACCATGTGTCTTCTGCCCCATAGGAGAGGAAGACGCCGCTCTCTTGGGTCCTCTCCAGCTCTCCCACCCAACGGCTCCATTGACCTCATGTACTTCCCCTACTATGGGAAGAAGGTCCATGTGAGTGATGGGGGTCCCATGGGGCACCCCATGGGTGCTGGGGGGGGTCTGGGTGCCCATAGAGCAATGGGGCTCCCATTGACTTGATCAGGTTGGGGTCTTCCATTGACTTGGTCAACGTTAGGGTCTTCCGTTGACTTGGTCAACGTTAGGGTCTTCCATTGACTTGGTCACCGTTGGGTCTCCATTGACTTGGTCACCGTTAGGGTCTTCCATTGACTTGGTCACCGTTAGGGTCTTCCATTGACTTGGTCAACGTTGGGATCTCCATTGATTTGGTCAACGTTAGGGTCTTCCATTGACTTGGTCACCGTTGGGGTCTCCATTGACTTGGTCACCGTTAGGGTCTTCCATTGACTTGGTCACCGTTAGGGTCTTCCATTGACTTGGTCAACGTTGGGATCTCCATTGACTTGGTCAACGTTGGGATCTCCATTGACCTTGGTCAGTGTTGGGATCTCCATTGACTTGGTCAACGTTGGGATCTCCATTGATTTGGTCAATGTTGGGATCTCCATTGACTTGGTCAACGGTTAGGGTCTTCCATTGACTTGGTCCAACGTTAGGGTCTTCCATTGACTTGGTCAACATTGGGATCTCCATTGACTTGGTCAACGTTGGATCTCCATTGACTTGGTCAGTGTTGGGATCTCCATTGACTTGGTCAACGTTGGGATCTCCATTGATTTGGTCAACGTTAGGGTCTTCCATTGGACTTGGTCAACGTTAGGGTCTTCCATTGACTTGTCAATGTTAGGGTCCTTCCATTGACTTGGTCAACGTTGGGATCTCCATTGACTTGGTCAGTGTTGGGATCTCCATTGACTTGGTCAACGTTGGGATCTCCATTGATTTGGTCAACGTTAGGGTCTTCCATTGACTTGGTCAACATTGGATCTCCATTGACTTGGTCAACGTTGGGATCTCCATTGACTTGGTCAATGTTGGGATCTCCATTGACTGGTCAACGTTGGGATCTCCATTGACTTGGTCATGGTTGGGTCTCCATTGACTCGGATGGGAAGAGGCTGCTCCTCTGTATCCTATGGATACTGGGACCCTATAGTGACCTCATAGGGTCCCTATTGGTTGCATAGGGCCCCAGAATGGTCCATTAGTGGTTGCTTGGAGACCACCGACCTCCTCTTGCGTTGGGTGATCCAAGATCCAATGGGAAGAGCTTGGTCCTGGTTATCCCGATGGATCCTAGGACCCCCATAATGGCCTTGTAGGGTCCCCAGAGCCCCCATAGTGCCCCTCCATAGCCCCTATGGGACCCCATAATGCCCCCCCATAGGCTTCCCACAATGACCTCATAGGGTCCCCATAGGCCCCCATAGCACCCATAATGACCCCCTATGACGCCCATAGGACCCCATAAATGCCCCCCCATCGCCCCCATCGGCCCCCATAATGACCTCATAGTGTCCCCCTACTCCCCATAGGCCCCCATAATGCCCCCCATAGGACCCCATGATGCCCCCCATAGGACCCCATGATGCCCCCCCATAGCCCCCATAGGACCCCATAATGCCCCCCATTGCCCCCATAGGTCCCCGTAATGACCTCATAGGGTCCCCATAACCCCCATAATGCCCCCCATAGGGCCCCATAATGCCCTCCCATCACCCCCATGGGACCCCATAATGCCCCCCCATAGGACCCCCTGGGCCCCATAATGCCCCCCCATAATGCCCTGCCATAGCGCCCATAATGACCCCCCATAGCCCCCATAGGACCCCATAATGCCCCCCAAGAGGACCCCATAGTGCCCCTCCATAGCCCCCATAGGCCCCAATAATGCTCCCCCTATCGTCCCCATGGGACCCCATACTGCTCCCCCATCGCCCCCATAGTGCCCCCCCATAGGACCCCATAGCGCCTCCCCATAGGCCACCATAATGCCCCACCATAGCCCCCATAGGACCCCATAACGACCTCATAGGGTCCCCATAGCCCCCATAGGACCCCATAACGACCTCATAGGGTCCCCATAGCCCCCATAGGACCCCATAACAACCTCATAGGGTCCCCATAGCCCCCATAGGACCCCATAAGGACCTCATAGGGTCCCCATAGCCCCCATAGGACCCCATAAGGACCTCATAGGGTCCCCATAGCCCCCATTGGACCCCATAACATTGGACCCCATAACGACCTCATAGGGTCCCCATAGCCCCCATAGGACCCCATAACGACCTCATAGGGTCCCCATAATGACCTCATAGGGTCCCCACAGCCCCCATAGGACCCCATAGCCCCCATTGGACCCCATAATGACCTCATAGGGTCCCCACAGCCCCCATAGGACCCCATAAGGACCTCATAGTGTCCCCAGAGCCCCCATAAAGCCCCTCCATAGCTGCTATGGGACCCCATAATGCCCCCCCATCGCCCCCATAGGCTCCCATAATGACCTCATAGGGTCCCCATAGGCCCCCATAGCACCCCATAATGACCCCCCAGAGGCCCCCATAATGCCCCTCATCACCCCCATAGGACCCCATAATGACCTCATAGGGTCCCCATAGCCCTCATAGGACCCCATAGAACCCCCATAGAGCCCCCATGATGCCCCCCATTGCCCCCATAGGACCCCATAATGACCTCATAGGGTCCCCATAGCCTCCATAGGACCTCTATAGCCCCCACAGGACCCCTATAGGCCCCATAGGACCCCCATAGCCCCCACAGGACCCCATAGGACCCCCATAGCCCCCATAGGACCCCATAGACCCCCCATAGACCCCCCATAGACCCCCCATAGACCCCCCATAGACCCCCCATAGGGCCCCACAGGGCCCCCACAGACCCCCCCATAGACCCTCCATAGAGCCCCCATAGACCCTCCATAGAGCCCCCACAGACCCCCCCATAGGGCCCCACAGAGCCCCCATAGACCCTCCATAGAGCCCCCACAGACCCCCCCATAGGGCCCCATAGAGCCCCCATAGACCCCCATAGAGCCCCCATAGAGCCCCCACAGACCCCCATAGACCCCCATAGACCCCCATAGAGCCCCCATAGAGCCCCCACAGACCCCCATAGACCCCCATAGACCCCCATAGACCCCCATAGACCCCCACAGCGCCCCCGGAGCCCCACAGCGCCCCCGCTCCCTCTGCAGGTGAACTACACTCAGCCCGTGGTGGCGGTGCTCTTCGCCAACGCCTCCCTGGACGTGGAGCACCACATCGAGTGCCGCCTCCGCGGCGCCGCCGCGCTCCGCCCCGACCCCCGCGACCGCTTCGCGGGGAGGGTCGCGTTCCGCCTCCGCATCCACCGCGCCTGAGGGCGCCCCCGTGCGGCCCAGTGCTGCATAGCGCTGCACAGTGCTGCACAGCGCGTCCCAGTGCTGCCCCCGCGCGGCCCAGTGCTGCATAGCGCTGCACCGCTGCGGCCCAGTGCTGCCCCCGTGCGTCCCAGTGCTGCACAGCGCTGCATCGCTGCGGCCCAGTGCTGCCCCCGTGCGGCCCAGTGCTGCATAGCGCTGCACAGCGCTGCACAGTGCTGCACAGCGCGTCCCAATGCTGCATAGCGCTGCACCGCTGCGGCCCAGTGCTGCACCGGTGCTGCACAGTGCGTCCCAGTGCTGCCCCCGTGCGTCCCAGTGCTGCACAGCGCTGCACAGTGCTGCACAGTGCGTCCCAGTGCTGCACAGTGCTGCACCGCTGCGTCCCAGTGCGTCCCAGTGCTGCACCAGCGCTGCACCGCTGCGTCCCAGTGCTGCACCGGTGCGTCCCAGTTCCGTCCCAGTGCATCCCGGTTCCATCCTAGTGCGTCCCGGTGCATCCCAGTACATCCCAGTGCGTCCCGGTTCCATCCCAGTGCGTCCCGGTTCCATCCCAGTTCCATCCCAGTGCATCCCGGTTCCATCCCAGTGCGTCCCGGTTCCATCCCAGTTCCATCCCAGTGCATCCCGGTTCCATCCCAGTGCGTCCCGGTTCCATCCCAGTTCCATCCCAGTGCGTCCCGGTTCCATCCCAGTTCCATCCCAGTGCATCCCGGTTCCATCCCAGTGCGTCCCAGTGCTGCCCCACTCCAACTCAGTGCCTCCCAGTTCCATCCCAGTTCCACCCCAGTCCCACCCCAGTCCATCCCAGTCCTTCCCAGTCCTTCCCAGTCCATCCCAGTTCCACCCCAGTCCCACCCCAGTCCATCCCAGTCCTTCCCAGTCGGCTCTAACGTTCCCTTTGCTGCTCTCCTTCCAAAGGTCAATAAAAGCTTTGGGCGCTTTTCTATGGCTGAGCCCCAAAATGGGGGATTTGAGCCCAAAATGGGGGCGATTGAACCCAAAATGGGGGTTTTGGACCCAAAATGGGGGCGATTGAACCCAAAATGGGGGTTTTGGACCCAAAATGGGGGCGATTGAACCCAAAATGGGGGTTTTGGACCCAAAATGGGGGCGATTGAACCCAAAATGGGGTTTTGAGACCAAAATGGGGGTTTTGAGCCCCAAAATGGGGGGTTTTGAACCCAAAATGGGGGTTTTGAACCCAAAATGGGGGCGATTGAACCCAAAATTGGGGTTTTGGAACCCAAAATGGGGGCGATTGAACCCAAAATGGGGTTTTGAGACCAAAATGGGAGGTTTTGAACCCAAAATGGGGGTTTTTGAGCCCAAAATGGGGGTTTTGGAACCCAAAATGGGGGTTTTGAACCCAAAATGGTTTTTTTTGAGCCCAAAATTGGGGTTTTTGAGCCCAAAATGGGGGTTTTTGAGCCCAAAATGGGGGTTTTTGGCCCCAAGATGGCCGCCAAGGTGGCGGCAGAGCACGACCGCCATTGGCTGAGCAGCCCAAGATGGCGGCTGTCGGTGGCTCCCCATTGGCCAACGGTGTCACAGGCAGCGGCATCGTGAACCCTCCTGCCTGCACCGGCCGCCATCTTGAACCCCGCTGCCTGCACCGGCGGCCATCTTGAACCCTCCTGCCTGCACCGGCGGCCACCTTGAACCCCGCTGCCTGCACCGGCGGCCATCTTGAACCCTCCTGCCTGCACCGGCGCCATCTTGAACCCCGCTGCCTGCACCGGCGGCCATCTTGAACCCTCCTGCCTGCACCGGCGGCCACCTTGAACCCCGCTGCCTGCACCGGCGGCCATCTTGAACCCTCCTGCCTGCACCGGCGCCATCTTGAACCCCGCTGCCTGCACCGGCGGCCATCTTGAACCCTCCTGCCTGCACCGGCGGCCATCTTGAGCCTGCTGCCTGCACCATGGCACTGCCCCCCCCCCCCCCCCCCCCCCCCAGTCCCATGGCCGCCATTTTGAATCCTCCCCCCCTTCCATTTTGGGGTCAATTCAATGAGTTTTGGGCGCGAGAAAACGCAGCTTTGGGGCGAAAGGAGGGACCAAGGCCCCGATTTTGGGGCGAAACCGCGGGATTTCGGTGAAAACGAAGCGTTTCTGCAGCGCTTTCGGCTCCCCGGGGCTTAATGAGGTCACAAAGGGGGGGGTTGGGCTCTTAATGAGCCCAAAGCTCATTAAAACCGAGCCCATCCCCCCCCGCGGCCTCATTCATTGGGGGGGGGGGGGGGGGGAGGGGCTGATGACGTCATTGGGGGGAGGGCGGAAAGACACCAAAATCGCCCTCATTTGCCCCAAATGGGCCTTAATTAAAGAGCCTCATTAAGAGCCCTCTCATTAAACCCAATCAAAGCCCTTTATTCAGTGCCCCTTCATTAACCCCCCCAATTACCCCTTAATCCCCAATTAACCCCTATTAATTAACCCCTAGGCCCTAATTAACCCCTCATTAAACCCCTATCAACCCCCCTCATTACCAATTACACCCTTATTAACCCCATTAATTACCCCCAATCCCTAATTAACCCCTTAAGACCCCATTAATGACCTCTTCCTCATTAACCCTCTCATTAAGCCCCCCCCTTACCTTCTAATTACCCCTTTATTAACCCCATTAATTACCCCCAATCCCTAATTAACCCCTTAAGACCCCATTAATGACCTCTTCCTCATTAACCCTCTCATTAAGCCCCCCCCTTACCTTCTAATTACCCCTTTATTAACCCCATTAATTACCCCCAATCCCTAATTAACCCCTTAAGACCCCCCATTAATGACCTCTTCCTCATTAACCCCTCATTAACCCTCTCATTAAGCCCATTACCTTCTAATTACCCCTTTATTAACCCATTACCCCCAATCCCTAATTAACCCCTTAAGACCCCATTAATGACCTCTTCCTCATTAACCCCTCATTAGCCCTCTCATTAAACCCATTACCTTCTAATTACCCCCTTATTAACCCATTACCCCCAATCCCTAATTAATCCCTTAAGAACCCCCCATTAATGACCTCCTCCTCCTTACCCCCCCCCCCATTTACTCCCTTTAATTACCCAGAGAGGTGCACCCCCCCCATAGGACCATAATGGTACAACCCCCCCCACTGGGCTCTATAATGGGGTGCCCCCCCCATTACCCCATAATGGGGGTGACCCCCTCTATAATAGAACAACCCCCCCTTATTGGGCCCTATAATGGAGTGAACCCCCCCAATTACCCCATAATGGTACCCCCCACACACACACACACATTGGGACCTATAATGTGGTGACCCCCCCCCTCGATTACCCCATAATGGGGGGGTGACCTCTATAATGGTAACCCCCCCCCCATTGGGCCCTATAATGGGGTGAACCCCCCCTATAATGGAACAACCCCCCCCATTGGGCCCTATAATGGGGTGAACCCCCCCTATAATGAAACACCCCCCCCATTGGGCCCTATATAATGGGGTGAACCCCCCCATAATGAAACACCCCCCCCATTGGGCCCTATATAATGGGGTGAACCCCCCCCATAATGAAACACCCCCCCCCCAATGGGCCCTATATAATGGGGTGAACCCCCCCATAATGGAACAACCCCCCCCCCCCCCCCCATTGGGCCCTATATAATGGGTGACCCCCCCCATAATGGTCCCCCATTACCCCCCCCCCCCCAAAAGTGGTTTTTTTAGGGGGGGGGGTGCGATACAAAAGTCCTTTAATGTATAAAAAGAGCCTTAAAAGGAGCGGAGGGGGCGTGGCCAAGCGGAGGGGGCGTGGCCAAGCGAAGGGGGCGTGGCTTGGCGGGGAAAAGGGGCGGGGCTTGGCGGGGAAAGGGGCGTGGTCAGTCCGAGTCGGGCCCCTCCCCCTTCAGCAGCAGCTTTTTCCCACGCCGCGGCAGCAGCTCCGCCCCCCGCGGGCGGCGACCTTTGACCCTTGGGGGGGGGGGCAAGGGTATTGGTACCTCCCCATTTAAACCCTATGAGACCCCCCCAATACCCCCTTTGTCACCCCAAATACCCCCTTTTGGACGCCCCAATAACCACTTTGGACCCCAAATACCCCCTTTGGACCCCAAATACCCCCTTTGTGACCCCAAATACCCCCCTTGGACCCCAAATACCCCCTTTGGACCCCAAACACCCCCTCTGTACCCCCAGTACCCCCTTTGGACCCCAAATCCCCCCTTTTGGACCCCAAATTGCCCCTATGGGACCCCCATAATCCCACTGCCCCCCCTCCCACCCAACCCAATGGGGGTTCCCAAAGGAAGGCTCCAATGGGAATGCTCAAGGGGGGGGGGGTCCCCCCCACTTACGGTTGTTCCGGTGCTGCCCCCCCCCTCATAGGCCTCCAGAGCATCATTGATCTTCTTCAGCATCTCATAGCGATGGCGGCCACGGACCTGGGGACCCCCCCACAATGGGGTCAGAGCCCCAAATACCCCCTATAGGACCCCCAAATACCCCCTCTGGGACCCCCAAATACCCCCCATAGGACCCCCAAATACCCCCTATAGGACCCCAAATACCCCCTCTGGGACCCCAAATACCCCCTCTGGGACCCCAAATACCCCCCATAGGACCCCCAAATACCCCCTATAGGACCCCAGATACCCCCTATAGGACCCCCAAATACCCCCTATGGGACCCCAAATACCCCCTATAGGACCCCCAAATGCCCTCTATAGGACCCCAAATACCCCTATAGGAACCCCAAATACCCCCTATGGGACCCCAAATACCCCCTATAGGACCCCCAAATACCCCTTATAGGACCCCCAAATACCCCCTATGGGACCCCAAATACCCCCTATAGGACCCCCAAATACCCCTTATAGGACCCCCAAATACCCCCTATGGGACCCCAAATACCCCCTATAGGACCCCCAAATGCCCCCTATGGGACCCCCAAATACCCCCTATGGGACCCCCAAATGCCCCCTATGGGACCCCCCTCACTCACCACCAATGAGAACTCCTCATTGTTGGGGGTCAGCACCCGCTTCTTGGAGCTCTCGGGGGCTTCCTTTGGGGGAGGCAGAGCTGGGGGGGGGGGGGGGGGGACAGACACACACGAAGGGGTCAGACCCCTATAGGGCCCCCCCATTATACCCTATAGACCCCTATGTTAAAGGTACCCCCTTTAAGCACGCATGGGACCCCCTTAAGCCCCGCCCCCAGCCATATATGGACCAAGACACAGCCTTATCCCCCGCCCCTTGGCCAATCGTATCCCTCGTTTACAATTGGCCCCGCCCCTTCCCTCACCATACTTGGCAATGTCCCCGCCCCCTCCCCAAGCCCCACCCCCTCCCTGCCCATACTTGGCAATGTCCCCGCCCCTTCCCCAAGCCCCACCCCCTCCCTTCCCATACATGGCGATGTCCCCGCCCCTCACCGCGCTTGGCCCCGCCCCCGGCCCCGCCCCTCCGGCTCTGGCTCTCCTCCTCCAGGCGCCGGTCCCGGCCCGGGCAGGCGCAGACGCGGACCTCGAAACAGCGGCGGCCGAGGACCTGACCCCTGCGGGCACCGCATGGGGACCGTATGGGGATCGATCATATGGGGATCATATGGGGACTGTATGGGGATCGATCGTATGGGCACCGTATGGGGACCGTATGGACACCGTATGGGGATCGATCATATGGGGATCATATGGGGTTCGTATGGGGATCGATCGTATGGGGATCATATGGGGACTGTATGGGGATCGATCGTATGGGGATCGTACGGGGATCGATCGTATGGGGACCATATGGGGACCGTACAGGGATTGATCGTATGGGGACCGTATGGGGATCGATCGTATGGGGACCGTATGGGGATCGATCATATGGGCACCATATGGGGACCATATAGGGATCGATCGTATGGGCACCATATGGGGACCGATCATATGGGGACCATATAGGGACCAATCGTATGGGCTCCGTATGGGGACCATATAGGGATCGATCATATGGGCTCCGTATGGGGACTGTATGGGAATCGATCATATGGGGACCGTATGGGGATCGATCGTATGGCGACCATATGGGGACCGTATGGGGACCACATAGGGATCGATCGTATGGGGATCGTATGGGGACCGTATGGGGACCGATCGTATGGGGACCATATGGGGACAGACAGGGACCGTATGGGGACCATATAGGGATCGATCGTATGGGGACCGTATGAGGACCATATAGGGACAGACAGGGACCGTATGGGGATCGTATGGGGACAGACAGGGACCGTATAGCGACCACATAAGGATCATATAAGCACATATAGAGACAGATAGGGACCGATAGGAATCATATAGGATCATAGAGGGACAGGTAGTGATCGCATAGGGACATAGAGAGATCATATAAGGAGATATAAGGACATATAGAGATCATATAGGCACATAGAGAGATCATATAAGGAGATATAGGGACATAAAGGGATCATATAGGGACATAGAGAGACCATATAAGGAGATATAGGGACATAAAGGGATCATATAGGGACACATAAGGACATATAGGGACAGATAGTGACATATAGGGATCAGATAGGGACATATAAGAATCACATAGAGACATACACGGATCATATAGAGACAGACAAAGACATATACAGATCATAGAAGAATTATATACGGATACATAGGGATTATATAGTGGCATATAAGAATCATATAAGGATGTATATGGATGCATAGGGATGTATAGGGGAGACCA
>JAQZCJ010000232.1:0-23577 GCA_028858755.1 Ara ararauna
CTTCTGATCCTATGCGGGGTATCAAAGTGAGGATGAAGTTGCCTCAGATGCCGCTGGACAGTCCCTTAGGACTTATGATTAAGTATTGGGATGATTACCCATCTAGAAAAGGAAAAGGAAAAGAGAAAGCGAAAATGATGCATTATTGTACGGAGGTATGGGGAGGGAAACAGATCAGAGGGGACCATCAAAGCTGTCTGGTCGTCCCAGAGTTACCCCCGTATCCTCCAGAGACTTCAGGGACCCCCACTAGCTCTCCGGAACCCCGGAGACGTATTACCCAAAGTAAAAGTAAAAACCCTAACAAGACCCCCTTGTATCCCCTGCGTGAAATTGCAATGGGGGAATCACATCCTGAGATGGGATTTGTATCCGTACCCCTAAACTCAGGAGATGTGAGGGAGTTTAAGAGAGAACTGGGGACTCTATTAGAAGACCCCCTGGGAGTTGCGGAACGAGTGGATCAGTTCCTAGGCCCCAATATATATACATAGGAGGAATTACAAGCAATATTAGGAATTTTGTTTACAACAGAGGAAAGAGATATGATTAGGAGAGCTGGTATGAGACTATGGGACCAGCAGCATCAACAAGTGCCTGCCGCTGATATTAAGTGGCCCCTGCAAAGACCTAATTGTAATAATCAAAATGAAGTGCATAGGGGGCATATGCAGGATTTAAGAACCATAATAATTCAAGGAATACGGGAATCAGTACCTAGGGGACAAAATATCAATAAGGCTTTTAGTGAGCATCAAAAGAAAGATGAGACTCCCACAGAATGGTTAGAAAGGTTACGCAAAAGCTTTCAGCTATATTCTGGAATGGATCCAGAAACACCTGCGGGCCAGGTGTTGTTAAATACACAATTTGTAGCCAATTCATGGCGGATATAAGGAAGAAGCTGGAAAAGTTAGAGGGATGGTAGACACGAGGACTTGACGAATTGTTGAGAGAAGCTCAGAAGGTATATATGTACGTCGGGAAGAAGAAACCCATAAGCGACAAGTGAAATTGTTAGAAGAAGCAGGGAAGAGACAAACCAGGATGTTAGTCGTAGCGCTGAGAGAGGGACAACAAAAAGTGTTAGGAGAAACCCTGGAGGGAGATTGGAACCCTGAAATTTTCAATCGGGGTACAGAGAGTCCTCCGGAGATAATAAAAGAGAAGTGGTCTGTTTCTATTGTGGAAGAAAAGGCCATATAAAACGAGAATGTAGAAAGTGAATAGCAGATGAACAGATGTTCAAGAAAGACTGAGGAGGTCAGGGGCTCTATTTGCTGGGGACCCGAGAAAAGAAGGAGCCCTTGATAAACTTAGAGTAGGTCCCCAGCGACAAGAAATTGAATTCTTAGTAGATTCGGGAGCAGAATGATCAACTGTTCAAAGGCTCCCCCAGGGATGTGAAAAGTCCTCAGAAACCCTCCAAGTTACTGGAGCTAAAGGAGAACTCTTTGAGGTTCTGGTGATTAAAGATGTAATCTTAGAAACAAACAACTAAATTCGGGGTTGGGTCATTGCTGCTAGTGCCTGAGGCAGACTACAATCTTTTAGGACGGGATTTGATGACCGAATTAGGTATTAATTTAGAAGTTAAAAATGAGGAATTAAGAGTCAGACTGTGTCCTCTAAAGATATCGGACAAAGAACAAATAAATCCTGAGGTTTGGTATAATCCTGAAGCAGTAGGGAAATTGGACATTGAACCTTTTTCGGTAACGATTCAAAATCCAGAAAAACCCATCAGGGTAAAACAATACCCCGTATCAGAAGAAGGACGATGGCGATTGAAACCGGAAATTGATCGATTGATAAAGAAGGGACTGTTAGAACCATGTATGTCCCCTTTTAATACACCCATACTCCCAGTACAGAAAAGTGACGGTAAATATAGATTAGTACATGACCTAAGAGAAATCAATAAGAGGACAATCTCTAGGTCCCCAGTTGTGGCGAATCCTTATACAATCATGAGCTAGATAAAACCCAAAGATTGTTGGTATAGTGTGATTGACTTAAAGGATGCCTTTCGGGCATGTCCTCTGCGGGAAGACTGCAGGGACTATTTTGCATTTGAATGGGAAGATCTGGAAACTCATTGTAAACAACCATTAGGATGGACAGTCCTTCCCCAGGGATTCACACAATCACCCAACTTGTTTGGGCAGGCTTTAGAGCAAATTTTACAAGGATATAAGACTGATAACGCAGTAACCCTCATACAATATGTTGATGATCTATTATTAGCAGGAGAAACAGAAGAAGGAGTGAGAAAAGAAAGCATCAAATTGTTAAATTTTCTAAGTCTGCAAGGACTAAAAGTATCAGAACCTAAATTACAATTTGTAGAGGAGGGAAGTCCCACCATATATACCATGTGTATGCGGAAAAGCCCAGGTTTTACATAACGAACAAGGAATACACGCAGCTTGGGTGTTGATTGTATGTGCTAAGTGCAGAGGTCGTTGGTATTGTTCATCCAGAAATAGACAATCTACCTGTTATAAATGCTATCCATTCCCAGGTAGATTTAGTAGTGGAAGGGATCTAGACAAAATAGAAATAGTTAAGATATTTTGTGGTAGGCAATATTTTGTGCCAGAAAGTTGGGAAATACTCGAAAAAGATTGAGAAAAGACTATTGAACAGTGTATTAAAAGATTCAGTTGGAAACGAAAGCCAAAAGCCCAAGACTTTCTTGAAAGCTGGCCCGTGCTTCCCTGAAGACTGTCTACTGCTGCCGGGAAGAAAACCGAAATCCCGTTGCTCCCTGCAAAGGAGTAGACGAGGAAAGGCAGAGAGACGGAAAATGTGGGAAATGCAGAATTACGTGGCGGTGATAATATGGGTAGTTGGCCAAAGGGGTGTAAACTACCTACCCAGTGGGACGGAATAGATACCAGAAATGGTAATCCCACAGGAAACCTATGTAAATTCCTTTCAATACAAGTTAAGGATCCTACAAATTCAGGTTGGTTTATAGGGAAGACATGGGGACTAAGATTAAGGGTAGCTGGGAGAGATCCTGGGGCCTTTTTCTTGATAAGAAAGGAATTACCCCAGATTCCCTCTAGGGCAATTGGCCCAAACAAAGTATTAACAAGGAGATTGTCAGAAACTGAAACAGACTTAGGGAACATATCAACGACCTCTCCAAAAAAAAAAAAAAAAAAAAAAAAAGTCAATGATCTCTTCACAAGAGTCTTTATGGAAAATAATGCAAGACAGTTATATAGTATTGAATAAGAGTCACCCAGAATTAACAAAAAGTTGTTGGTTGTGTTATGGCATACAATCCCCTTTTTATGAAGCTGTTGGAGACATAAGAAAGTCAAAACGGTCTAATGATTCCTCTCCTTCTCAATGTAATTGGGGACAGGAAAAACCAGGGCTCACCCTTACACAAGTAAAAGGACAAGGTAGATGTATAGGGAAAATCCCAAAAGGAATGAAACATTTATGTAACATAATGACAAAAGCAAACAGAAGCGAGTCCCCAGCGAATTGGCTGTTACCAGCCACAAATGCGAGATAGGTATGCGAACCGATGGGAGTAACTCCGTGCATATCTCTTAAACTTTTTAATGAATTCCAACACTTTTGTATTCAAGTAATTATAGTTCCTAAAATCATATATCATCCTGAATATTTTATGTATGACAATAATATTAATCAAGATCATCACCTGACAAGACGGGAGCCAGTTACGGCCTTAATGTTAGCAATGTTAATGATTTTGGGAGGAACTGGAGCAGGGACTGGTATAGCATCATCAGTAAAACAAAATCGAGATTTCACTGCACTAAAAGCCACTGTAGATGAAGATATTGTAAGAATCGAGAAATCAATTTCTGCATTAGAAAAATCTCTAAGATCTTTATGGGAGGTAGTATTACAAAATCGAAGAGGGTTAGATCTGCTATTGTTACAACAAGGCGGACTTTGCGTGGCCTTAAAGGAAGAATGTTGTGTATATGCCGATCATACGGGAATTGTATGAGATGCAATGGCGAAAGTAAGAGAGGGGCTAGAAAAAATGAAGGAGAGAGAGAAACACAACGCAGCTGGTATAAATCCTGGTTTAATAGTTCACCTTGGCTGACTACCTTGTTGTCTCCAATAGCAGGTCCTCTAATCTTGATTATATTGGGATTGACATTTGGACCCTGTATCTTTAGCAAGGTACTAGAAATAATAAAAAGTCGATTAGAAGCAGCACATTTGATGATGATCAGAGCAAAATATGAACCATTAGACCAAGAACAAGAGAGAGCTCAAATTTTAAGCAAAGAAGCTTGACGACAATTTGATGAACAAAATAGGGGTGAAGAGAAAAAGGGGGGATTGTAATATGTGGAGATTTTGTTCATCAAATAAGATGGTGTGGCTGTAATAAAACTCTGTAAGTAGTTTGCTAAGTTAAGCAAGACGTGTGATATGTGTGCAAATGTTAAACTACAATGTAAACCCACAAGTTAACAGGTTAAGCTTTTCTGCAACTCCCAGATAAGGAAGCCAATACGGGTGTTTACTGATACGCATGCATGAGATAGAGAGGAGAAAGAGTTCAATCTCAAAAGTAGGTTAAGGGTCATCGAGGAAGACTACTAGCTTCATCTTCACGACCCTCAAGACCCTCAAGAGGATGAAATCACGCATGCGCAAGTTACGAGATCAACGGGGGATGGACTTTGCGAGAAGAGGAGTGGACTACCTGGAGAACGAAACTAAACTGTATAAAAGAACAAACAGAGAGCGAATTGGTGTGCGTGTCGGCGGAGCAGAGACTCCCCACGCACCCAGCGCTGTTTTCTCTGCTTACCGCTTGCTCACAATAAAATTTTATATTGTCACCCTTAATTGGCTCAGGGTGTCTTTAACAGGCATCAGCTACCAGTGGTGCCCTTTGGAACAGTGCCACCAACACCGCGATCCATTTGGGTGTCGTCCCCCCAAATTATTTTCCTTTTCCTTTTTTTTTCCCCTCCCCACATTTTTCCCCATGTTTTTTTGTTCCGCTTTTTTTACCCCCATGGTTATTTTATCCCCACGTTTCCCCCTTCCAGTTCCCCTCCTGCTCCCATTTTCACACCCCACACACTTATTAATTATTTTTCCCCGCAGATTTCTTTCCTTTTTTTCTCTCTCCCTCCTGAGTTTGGGGATATTTTTTCTTCCCCCAGCCCCTTTTTTTTTTCTTTTGTTGGTGTTTTGGGGTGCGGTTTTTTTGTTTTTTGTTTATTTCGATGGGGTTTTAATTTTGCCGGAGTTTTTTCATGGTGTTTTTTATTCCATGCTTTTTTCCCCCCATTCTCCCCCCCCCCCCCCCCCTTTTTTTCCCATTGGTTGGTTGGGATTTTCCCACAAGGATGGCAGTTTTGTTGACACCCCCCCTTTTTTTTCCTCTTCCCTTTCCCCCTCCCGCCCCCCCCCCCCCCCCCCCCCCGGCAGGGGTTTCATTTTTTGGGGCGAGGTTGTTTTTGGTGGTGGTTTTGAGTTGAGGCTTTTTTTGCGCACACCCCCCCCGTTTTGGCTGGGTTTTTCTCCCAGGTCGGTGTAGGGCTTTGGGTGCAGTTTTTGTTTGGTGACGGTTTGTTCTTTTTTCCAGGTTCCTTTTTTTTTCCCGGATTTTTTTTCCACCTTTTACTGTTCCACATTTTTTAACCCCCTCGTTCCCCCCCCCCCCCTTTTTCCTCTCCGCCCGTTGGTGGGGAGCTTCTTTTTTCCCGTTTCTCCCCCTGCCTTTTTCTCCTCCCCCACCCCCCCCGCGCTTTCCTCCCCCACGGAGTGGGGTTTTTGGTTGCTTTTTTGTTCTTGGGGTTCCCCCCCCCTTTTCCTTTGCTGGGTTTCCCCCACATTACTGCTTTTCATTTGGTTTCGTTTGGTTTTGTTTTTTGGGGGTGGTACGGTTTTTGTTGGGATTCTGGGATTGTTAAGCTTTGGGGTCTTTTTCTGGGTTTTTTTTTCCCCCTAAAGAATTTTTGGGTTTTGTTTTTTCTTTATTCCTTTTTTCTTGTTTTTCTTTTTTTTTTTTTTTAATTGCTATTATTTATATTTTGCTGGATTTTATCCATGGTTTTTATCAATGCATTTTATCCACTTTTTTCCCCCTTCTGGTTGGTGCTTTTTTTCTACACCGTCCTTCCCCGTCCCCCCGCCACTTTTCTCCCCTGTCCCTTCTCCCCCCCAAAACTCCCCCTCCCTACTTTTTCCCCCCTCCCAACCTTTTTTTCCCCACTGGTTGGTTGATTTCGTCCCCACGGTGTTAGGGGTTCTTTTGCCCCACCCCCCCCACCCCCCCTTTTTCTTTTGGCTGGGATTTTGCTCCAAGTTCCTGTAGGGTTTTGGGTGCAGTTTCTGTTTATTTGGGTTTCTCTTTTTTTCCTGGATCCCTTTTCAAGGATTTTTTTCCCACCATGTGTTTTTTGCTTCACATTTTTTAACCCCACAGTTTCCCCTTCCCCCCCCCCCCCCCCCCCCCCCCGTTTCTTTATCTCCACCGGTTGGTGGGGGCTCTCTTTTTTCCCAGTTTCCCTCCCCCGCCTGTTTCTCCTCTCCTCCACACTCCACCCCCCACCTCCACCCCCCACCCCCCCCCCAGTGGGTGTTTTTGGTTGGTTTCTTTTCCTTTTGTTTCCCCAGGTGAGTGGCTTTGGTTGGGCTTTTTTCCCGTTGGTGGGGGTGGTGCGGGTTTGGTTGGGGTTTATTTCTCCCCCTGCCTTTTTTCCCCCAAGGATTTTTCGGGTTCTGGTGTTTCTTTATTCCCTTTTTCTGGTTTCACTACTATTATTTTATTTATATTTTACTGGATTTTATCCATGGGTTTTGTTCCACTTTCTCTCCACACACACACTTCCCCCTCCCTCTTTTTTCCCCCTCCCCTTTTTTTCCCTTCTGGTTGGTGGGTTCCCCCCTCCAACTTCTCACAGTGCAAACATCCAGCTGCTGTTCCCAAGCACATAGTGCCAGGACAGGAAGCAGTTGCTGAGCAGCACCGACATAGGGAGACCTGCAGAACGGTGCCACCAACATGGCAGAGAGATCTGGTTTGCCACCAGAAACACCATTTGCATTCTGCCCCTCTGCAGAATGCACACAGGTGGCCTGGAACATGGCTCACAGACTGCAAAAGTCCAGAACCTGCTCTGACACCCAAAGTGCCAGGACAGAAAGCTCGCGCTGCGCATCACCTACACAGGAAGACCTGCAGAACGGTGCCACCAACATGGCGATCCACCCTAGCTTAGCCACATGCAAGTACATCTGTGTCCTGCCTAAACAGAGTGCCCTCTCAGGCACCATAGCACCAAGCTCCATAAGTGCTAATGTCCAGATCCTACTCCTAAATCTAATGTGTTAGGTCAAAACCAAACAGCTGGGCACATCCTACACATCGTGCCATCCAAAACAGTGCCACCAAATTGGATATTCCCCCTTACTTATACAACTACAAGTCCATCTCCGTAAAGCCACGTAGGACACCACTCTCCAATAACCAAGACTCCAGCTCCCTAAGTGTGAATGTCCAGCTCCAGCTCCTAAGCCTAATGTCTTAGGACAGAAACCAGCAGATGGGCATGTCCTATATATGGTGCTTTCCAGAACAGCCCCTCCAACATGAACATTCTCACTTACACAAGTAAAACTCCATCTCTCTAAAGCCTCACTGGACACCAGTCTCAGGTGACCGAGATACCAGCTCCCTAAGTGCCAGTGTCCAGACCCTGCTTCTGAGCCTAATGTGTTAGGGCAGAAAAAAATGGCTGAACACTTTCTATGCAGGAAGCCTACCGGAACAGTGCCTCCAACATGG
The DNA here is from genome assembly GCA_028858755.1 of Ara ararauna. Classification (NCBI taxonomy): domain Eukaryota; kingdom Metazoa; phylum Chordata; class Aves; order Psittaciformes; family Psittacidae; genus Ara; species Ara ararauna. The sequence goes on from JAQZCJ010000232.1 coordinate 7,814, forward strand.
ATTTCTGCACTTACTCACCCACCTGAAACTACTTCACTGTAAACCATCACTGGACACCGCTATCCGGTGACGGAGACACCAGCTCCCTAAGAGCGAATATCCAGACCCTGCTCCTAAGCCTGATGTGTTAGGACAGAAACCAGGAGCTGGGCATGTCCTACGTATGGTCCCTCGTGGACTAGTGCCTCCAACATAGATATCCGTACTTACCTATCCACCTAAAACTCCATTCCTGAAAAGCCTCACTGGACACCACTATCTGGTGACCGAGGCACCAGCTCGCTCAGTGGGAATGTCCAGACCCTACCTCTAAGACTAATGTGTTAAGACAGAAACCAGGAGCTGAGCATATCTACACTGTTTGCTCTTGGAATAGTGCCTCCAATACTGATATCCCCCTTTACTTACACACCTAAAACTCCTCAACATAAAAAGGACATGGAACTGTTGGAACAAGTCCAGAGGAGGGCCACAAGGATGATCAGGGGACTGGAGCACCTCCCGTATGAAGATAGGAAGCTGGAGTGTCTCTTGCTGAGGTTGCAGTAGCCACAGTGCGCGTTGCTGGGGTTGCAGTAGAAGCAGTGCCTGTTGCTTTGCCATGAGGTCCAGGGACTTTTTCTCCTTAAGGGTACCGGAGAGTGCTGAGCAGGGCTTGATGGCATGGGACAGGCCCCAGCACCTTGTGCTGATTTTACCTCTCTGGTATTGCCAGGACGATGCTTTTTCCAACTAATAGTGTAGTTTTTCTGGATTTTGCACTGGTTCAGGGGTGAAGTTGAAAGCACTGCAGGGGCCACTGGCCTAGGTACTTGCCCATACTATCCCACACACCCTGCCACTCACAACTGTACAGCCTCGAGGAAGATGTCTTGGTGGTATGCTCACATAGCTGTTTAACCTTAAGCAAGACCTGAACCGTACGCAGCAACATGCTGGTTCCCAGCAAAAGGAGCAGGTTGGTTTCATGGGTATTCAGAGGATATTTAAAATCTCTGAAATTCTCAAATCTACTGTAAATAGCCTGGTGGGGAGGTGGAAGATGAGGGGGGACGTCTCCCCCATAGGTTGGCCATCCGAGGAGGAAAAGCAAGGGGTATAATTATTAATAGTTCCCACAACATGGATTCCAAAGCACCGAGGTGATGGCAATGCTGAGAACACAGACCACATTAACAATTTCCAGTACAAAGATGTCAGCACTTTTCTTAACATTGAGACACAAACACAGCTATTTAAACCAGAAGATTTATTATTACTATAAATATAAATACCTATGTTATAAATAACAAAAAATTTCTAAATAAAGCTATAAATAACATATAAATTAATAAAGCTATAAATAACAAATTTCTAAATGAAGCTATAACAAATTTATGAATGAAGCTATAAATAACAAATTTATGAATAAAGTTATAAATAACATACAAATAACTAAATAAAGCTATAAAGAACATATAAATTTCTAAATAAAGCTATATAGAACAGATAAATTTATGAATAAAGCTATAAATAACTTCAAATGTAGGGAACGGAACACAAGAGGTGTGACCCTGAACCCAGGCCCCAGTTGTGTGCGCAGCGCTGCTGCCACACTCGCAGGAGGGAACCTGCCGGAAGCACCTCCACGCGTTCACACACGCCTCGCTCTGCTGTCTTCCTCCAGGAAGCAGCCCCGCTTACACGCTCCACCTTCCGGCTCCTGGGGATCTAGGAAGGAAACAACACCCACTCAGTACCAGGCCTTGCCTATGGCTCACTTGGCAGCACGCGCAGCAGCTGTGCTGCCATCAGGGACAGTAAAATCTGGCCCAAAGGCGGCCTGCGACTTGAACATTTGAGGCTGACTGTTTAGAGCAGGAATTCTTCTGACATTTCAACGCCGCAAATAGAAACCAGCGACCAACCAAAGGAAAAGTGCTCCTGCTCTTCAAGCTCTATCAGTTATATCTGCATTTGCCACCATGGACACCAGCTGCCAAACATCAACTGCTATAGAACCCTTCTCTACCCCTCTCATTTTGCCACCAGTACACTGGGCTGTATCAAAAGAAGTGACCAGCAAGTCAAAGGGGGTGATCCTGCCCCTCTGCTCTGATGAGACCCCACTTGGAGCACTGTGCGCACTTCTGGTGCCCTCAACAAAAAAGGACATGGAGCTGTTGGAGGATGTCCAGAGGATGGCACGAGGATGATCAGGGGACTGGATCACCTCCCGTATGAAGATAGGCTGAGAAAGTTGGGGCTGTTCAGCATGGAGAAGAGAAGGCTGCGTGGAGACCTCACAGCAGCATTCCAGTATATGAAGTTCTTTACTGTGAGGGTGGTGAGGCACTGGAACACGCTGCCCAAAGAAGTGGTAAATGCTCCATCCCCAGCAGTGTTCAAGGCCGGGTCGGACGGAGTCTTAGGTGACATGGTCTAGTGTGTGGTGGCCCTGCACATGGCAGGGGGGTTGGAACTTAGATGATCTTAAGGTCCTTTCCAAGCCTAACTATTCTGTGAAAGCCCGCGTGCTATCTACAGAAATGATCCTTGCTACCAGGAAGTAACTGATCAAGAACTCTCAGTTCTGCATTTTAAACAACAACCTGTCTTCCTTCAAGATGGCATCCAACCTTTTCTCTCAGCTTCCTGGCAAAATGACTCTTTTCCTCACTGAAATGTTTGAAACAGATGGGCGTTTAGAGCTGCTTTATTAATCAGCATCATGATCTGGAATCTAGGAACTACCCTTTGAAGTGAGCAACAGCTCCTCAAACACTGCACTCAGCTCTTTGATGAACAGCTGAGAGGGAGACAGCTTCTTATGAGACTTGCAGGCTGCAACAAGCTCTGCTCTAGGATCGACCCAAAGGACTCTGTGTGTCCTCTTACATCTCTCTAACCTGCGGCCATTCGGCGGTTACCTTTAGATCTGTGACTTGCTTGGCCTCAGATGTCCTGCTGCTGCTTTTTCACATGTGTTTCAGCACACGGATCAGCAGACTGGTATGAAAGTTATTTAGTGACAGGAGCCAGAAAGGTTGGACTCATGCACTAACTTCATCACTGTGGTGGGTTTTTCCCCTCTTACTTCAACAGTCACCTCATCAGTCAGTGTTCTCTTTGAGGCACTGTCACCCTCTAGCAAACATATCTACAGCCTGCATCTCAGTGTTGTGTATTGTGACATGCAGGGGTCTGACACAACTCCCACAGCTTCAGCTTTTATTGACTCATATAATTTATTCCCTTTTCCACCTAGGAGTCCTGAGCACCAGCAGATCTACACAAGCGTGTCGTAAGGACGCTAAGAGCTTGTACGAGTGTCATAGTGTAACTGAAGGTCCAATGAGGTACTTACACTGCAGACAATGCCTCAAATCCTGTGATCTCCCCTTCCTGGAAGAGTTTCAGAGCAGCTGTCTTGGCCACCTCTAAAAAATGTAGGATCTCTTACCAGGGACTTACCCTGCTGTGAGCTGTGTCTTCGTTTCCTGCAATGAGGTTTCACAGGCGACCCCGGCTCTGCTGCAGGTTTGTTCACCGGCTGTGTTCCAGAAGTCCACTCTCTCTCTTCTGTCACTGATGGACATTTAACACTTGTATTCTCCTTTAAAGAAACACACCAAATAATCAAATAAACCCAAAGATCACTCAGTATTTTCCTGTTATCACTGTAGGGGCAAAACAAGAACTGTTCTTCTCCACTCCCACTGTTTCTATGGACACACTGGGGGAGCTTACAGAAAGTTCTCCATCACAGCCTTCCGCAGGTTCCGGTGTCACTATATCAGTGCCGCGTGAGGCAGACATCTCATTAAAAAACTGGAACACATCTTCATAACTTAATACCGGCAAGCTGTCCTCGTCAGCAGATGCATGATGTGCCCCATCAGAGGGCAGGCATTCAGCTGCAGGAGGCGGCTGCACTTCAGGACTCTGGGAGAAACAAAATACAGGGAATTTCTAGACCAAAAAATCACAACAGTTTTCAGGCAGAGCTGATGGATTTTCCTGCTTCTGAGGACTGTGCAAGTGCTTACGGATGATCAATACATAAGCGGGGCAGGATGATCAATGCTGTAGCTAGCTGCATCCCTCTGCAGAAGCTCGGGGAAGTGTCTGCCCCAGAGCACACACAAGGTAAACTGATTATTGGCCAGGGCTCAGTGAGATCCGCAGGCAAAGCACTGTCTTCTGTACCACCTGCACAGCCCCTGCCACCCTGCTCCACGAGAAATGATCGAGGCTACACTAAGACTCAGAAATCTCAAGTCCTTTTGACCCGTTCTGTACACAGCTCGTGTTGTCCTGCTCAGAGGCAGTCAGGCACTGACCTGGCAGCACTGCTTTACGTCCCTGCGTGCCTTTGGGCAGCTCACATGCAGGAGACCTTCCACCAATCTCTGCCCACATGCACCAGCAGCTTTTGACTGGCAGTTCCCTGGCTGCGGCTGCATAATCCAAGCAACCGCTAACCAGGAAGTGGTTAACCAGGGAGTTACCAGGCCACTTACTGGTTAAATAACCAGTCCACCTCTTCTGACTCCATGGACTTGCTTCTCCAAGCAAGATCCTTTGGACAGTGTATATCTATTACCTTTCAATCTAGCTACACCACCATGCCCAGACAACTCCTTTGGGACCATTTGCTATCCCACACACTGATCTCAGCCTTCTGGGATCAGAACTTGTGTGACTGTGACTTCCCATTGCTCATGCTGATCCTCATGTGCTGGAGGGAAAAGCAGCTCACAATGGAAGTGAGAGGACAAAGATGCACTGGGTGAAAAATAAATACCAGACTATCAATGGCACGACTGGCTCTTGGCTATTTCTGGCCTTACAGCAACGTTACCCTGGCCATAACTTGCCCAGCTTGGGTAAGCTCATATTAAAACAGAAAAACAAGCAGAAAGACAAAAGGTTTCTATTTACAAGACAAGAAACTGGAGGATCAGGATTGCATAGGTCAACCCCTTATCAATACACACCAGCAGAGCTTGCTTTGCTTATCCCCTGTGAGGGAAAAACTAAGAAGTATCTGCATGCTGCTGGAATGCACAAGGAAGCCCTGCCATTTTTACTGAGGTTCTTTTGCTATTTGATAAGCCAGGCCCCCCAATAAAGTGCAGTTTCCACCAGAACTCTAGAAAGCATTGACAGGAAGTACTGGAGCTCTCCAAGATAGGATATCTCTGAGCTGGTGCCAGTTCCAAAACTCAACTTGGTTTTCCTCATTCATCCAATGAACCTCAGGACTGCCACAGGCTGTCTGCGACACACAAGCGGAGCTGATTCCCAGTATCAGAACATTACAGAATCCCTTTTGGGCAGGCAAGCACTTTCTTCAAACATAAACGCAGACTCATTAACTGAAGCGAATTATGGTGAAGCCAAACATTAACACTTTTACAGGACAAAACCACTCCACCGATGAGGACACCCACTCTGCCGCTGTCCTTAAACCTTACCTGCAATACCACACTGCCCCTTTCATGTCCAGGGGCGCTTTGAAATGGGCATTGGCAAACCACATTACTTTCCCTTTCAAAAGCAGATCCATTCCCACACTTCTCTCCTCCCTGCCGCAAGCCCAGATCCCTGCGGTCCACGCATGGGATCTCCTCTGCTTCCCCCTGCTCTCTGTGCGCTGCACTCACCTGCACAAAGCCACAGTCGGTGGACACCGCAGCCGCAGCACTGGCGCTGACAGTCAGAGGCCCTCCCTGGGCAGGGGGTGAACACAGCAGGGTGCCTGCAGAGTTCAAACACAGGGATCAGGCTGCCAGAACTGCTGCCCAGTGGGCACAGTTCCATTGCTAACTTGGATCAAACACTGCAGTCATCACTCAGCAAGCTAAATCCCTGAAATCTATTATGACCTCCCCACTGATCGTCAGACGGATTTCTCCACCTTAAAACATCTTTCTTCTAAAGTATGCATACATAGATCAAACACATGCATTGCAGGGACTGAACGGCAGCCAGGTGAGAAACAAATCCACCGCCAGGTAGAGGCCAAGGGTACACAAATCCCTCTCATCACCCACGGGCACAAAACCTGAGGCACCAAATTCCCAAATCTGGTTTGCAGTAACACTGAGGGAAGCATCTACTGATGGGCTGTGCCAGCAAAGGCACAGGGGCCAATTCATTCGTCCTACTTCAAGGCTTCCACTTGGATCAAGAGTCCACAAACACTCCTGCTTCACCCACACACTTTTGTCCTTCCCTGCTCATTGCAGAGAAGACATTTCTAAGCTCTTCTGTCTCTCATACAGTTCATCTCATCAGAGCCAGAAGAAACGAGCAGCGAAAGCACATTCTGTCACCGGCTGTCAGCAAGTAACGGCCAGGGAAAACACATCTCCCTGGAAGCACACGCGTGAGACACACGCACAGTGACAGCACTGGAGAAAACCATTTCATGCATCACTTTTCAGTCACTTCATGCGCAGCAAGTGAAGAACTTTTGCCGTACGTGTTGGGTCGGGGGCCCGCAAGCACTGCCCTGGAGACGCGCAGCTGCCGGGCTGTGGAAGGGCAGCGCCAGTTGGAGCCCCTCGCTGAAGCGGCAGAAGCGAGCACACCGTCTGCAGAGTGTACGTGACCTCCGTGCAACACTTGTGGAGGACCGGAAAGGGAGGCCCCTGGCCTGGTAGAGCTGCGGAAGCCCCATGCCCTGCCAGCAACCCAACAGAACCCTGCCGTGGCCTGGAAGGGACTGGAGGCTGCTGGGAAGGAGCTCCCTGGAAAGCAGTGGGGCTCTGGCAGGAGGCCGCTCTGCTGGACGAGGGGAAGAAGCTGCCTGGACGATGAGGTTGAGGAGCCTGTCCTACAGTCACCAGTCCTGCAAAACAAAGGGAAACAAGCAGTAAGGGAAGGAGTTTTCACCAGCACTGAAAGGCAGGAGGAGGAGCCAAGGCTCCACAACGTTCCTGGGGAAGACCACCTTTGCTGCAGTATTCTCAATCCAGAAACACACTCTATTCTTACATCTAAACATACAGTAACTGCTGCAACAGTAACTAACACCTGAACGCACGGTAACATCAGTGCTGTGCCAACACACAGTCACCTCTGGAGCATTCAAGCTCCTGAACCCCTCAGGAACAAGCGATCACTACTTAGAAATGGGCTATTCTCAATCAAAATGCGCAGGAGCTGACTAAACCAGCGCAAGTCATTCAGGAAGTGCTGCGCCTTACATCAGGCAGTAAGGTAAAATAGAAGGGGCATCATGAAGCACGGCTCTACCAAACTCCAGTGCTGACAGCACACGGGCAGCCAAGGCAAGGGCAATGTCCAAATCCTAAAGGTGACTCGGAGAACACTTGGTCACAAGTCATTTAGTTTGCCAAGGAAAACAAAACCAAAGCCAGCTTTTTTCCAGGCAGCTCAACTGGTTCAGTTGAGTCTAAAAAAGCTCAAACTTTGCCATTTTGTGATTTCCAAGAGATTGCCTTTAATCTGCTCTGGGTTTCTCCTTTCAGGCAGTTATCGTTTCATGAAATGCTACTTGCCCTCATACGGTCACCCATCGCTTCACACAGATTTAAGGACAGCTTATGAAGCAGCCCTTCAAGGAGAAGGAACCTTCATCTGGTAGAGCTGTGCCTGCTCCACAGAGACAGGGGGAGGGTGCTCCTCCTGCAGCCCCCAAGAGAGGCTGCCTTGCAGGCGCCGGGCAGACCGAGCCGCACGCCAAGCTCGCTGCCCGTGCTCGCTGGCAGCACATCTCCCTGCCTGAAGAACAACGGCTTTCCCGCACCGGGGCAGCTGAGCGGCCGGCCGCAAGCTCAGGCAACCAACCCTGCTCCCTGCGGGGGGGCCGATCTACCAACCCCACAGCACCCAGCGCCTCTCGGCCCGCAGCCCGGGGCCACCCCAGCTCACCGGGCCTGGCAGCCTCGCCGAGCGTCGAGGGCGGCCGCTGGCAGCGCTGGGCCGGGCGGCTGGGCAGCTCCAGGCCGGCCGCCAGCTTCGCCTTGTTGGCGCTCGTCAGGCGCTTGAGGCGCACGAGGAGCTCGGGGCGGTCGCGGCGGAAATGGGGGCTGTGGAAGTGGAGCAGGGGCCCGGCGGAGCTGCCGCCATCGCCCCCCGCCGGCTCCTGCAGGGGCCCCGGCCCCAGCTTGCGGAACCCGTACAGGTTCAGCTGCCGGACGAAGCTGGCGAAGTTCCTGGTCTTGAAGAAGCGGCCGCCCGGCGCCGCCCCCTCGCCGGCCGGCCCCGCGCCCAGCAGCTCTCGCTCGAAGAGCCGCTGGTCTATGAGCAGCCCCTCGCCACGGGCATCCCAGCGCACGGAGCCGCAGCGCGGGCTGTTCACCAGCTGCCACAGCCTGCCCGGGAAGTGCTCGGGGTTGACAGCGCCGGGCAGCCGCTGTCCCTCCATGGCGCTCCCCGCCAACGGACGCACCGGCCGCTCGCGCTCCACCGGCTGCCGGGCGAGGGCCGGCCCCATCGGCCCGCGCTGGGGCAGCGACACCGGCCCGCGCTTCGCCCGGCACGGGACCGGCTTCAGCCCGCGCCGCCCGCCGGGCCCGGCCCCGCCACCCCCTCGGCACAGCCACAGCCGCACCCGCAGCACCGCCGCAGCCCGCCGGTCCCTCAGCGGCTCCCCCCCATCCCTGCCGCTCCCCTCGGCCGCTCCCCGCTCCCTCGGCCCCAAGAACAAAGCCATGACCACAAGTTAGAAACCAGACCTGCAGCAACAGCAGGAAAGGGAAAACCTCATCACTGTTAACAGCTGCCCGACAAACTTTGCTCCTCTAGAGCTGGACAGGGAAAAGGAAAACACGAACCTGCAGTGAGGCTCAATGCGATTGCTCGGCACCCGCTCAGCGATACCCAGCCTCACCCGAGCACCGATCTGGGCCTTCCACCTGACTCCCCCCAGTTTCTGTACTGGGCATGACATGCTCTGGTATGGAATAGCCCTTTGGCTGCTTTGGGGCACGTGTCCTGGCTCTGCTTCCTCCCGGCTTCTGCTGCCCTCCTCACGGGCACAGCAGGAGAGACTGGAAAGTCCTTGCTCAGCCCGACTGCTGCTGAGCAGCAACTGAAACGTCGGTGCGTTACCAGCGTGATTCCCAGAACCAAGCCAGAACACAGCACTGTGCCAGCTACGGGGAAGAGAATCAATTCTAGCTCAGCCAAAACCAGGACAGTATCCACCCCTTATTCCATACCATTCGCGGGCTCAAGGCAGCAAGTGGAGAAGCCAAGGAGAAGCCCATGGACATCAGCAGACCCCAGCACTCCAACTAAACCAAAACTCCTTTCTTCCCAAAGCAAAGCCAAATTCAACTCAGACTTTTCACCTTAGGAGAACACAATAAAATGAACCCAACTCCCTGCACACCTTCCTCTCCAACACCAACTCTCCCAGAACAATCAACAGCTTCAGAGAACCTTCTGGTGCCTGCTAAGGGTAACAAAACAGAACCAAGCTCCATAAGTGCAAATGTCCAGATCCTGCTTCTAAGGCTAATGTGGTAGATGAGAAACGAATAACTGGACGTGCTCTACATACGGAGGCCTCTGGAACAGTGCCTCTAACATAGATATCCTCACTTACACACCTAAAACTGCATCCCTGTAAAGCCACACTGAACAGCACTCTCTGATGATCCCCAAAACAGCTCCCAAAGTGCAAACATCCAAATCCTGATGCTAGGAATACAGTAACAAACAGAAAGCTGGTGGTGGGTATCACATAAACTTGGTGCCTTTCACAACAGTGACACCAACATGGCAATTCCCCTTTGCTCAGCCACCTAAACCTACACCTGTGTACGACCACACATAACAGCACTCAGACACCCAATAAACCAGGCTCCTATGTGTGAATGTCCAGACCCTGCTCCTAAGCCTCATGTCTTAGGACAGAAACAAATAGCTGGACGTGTTCTACACAGAGAGCCCTCTGGAAGGTGCCACCAACATAGATATCCTCACTTACTTAACTCACATAAAACTCCACCACTATCCAGTGAGCGAAACAGCAGCTTCCCGAGTGTGAATGTCCAGACTGATGCTAAGCCTAAGGTGCCAGGGCAGAAAGATGGTGCTGGGCATCAGCTACAAGTGGTGCCCCTTGGAACAGTGCCACCAACGCCGCGATCCATTTGGGTGTCGTCCCCCCAAATTATTTTCCTTTTCCTTTTTTTTTCCCCTCCCTACATTTTTCCCCATGTTTTTTTGTTCCACTTTTTTTACCCCCATGGTTATTTTATCCCCACGTTTCCCCCTTCCAGTTCCCCTCCTGCTCCCATTTTCACACCCCACACACTTTTATTAATTATTTTTCCCCGCAGATTTCTTTCCTTTTTTTCTCTCTTCCTCCTGAGTTTGGGGATTTTTTTTCTTCCCCCAGCCCCTTTTTTTTCTTTTGTTGGTGTTTTGGGGTGCGTTTTTTTTTTTTTTTTGTTTTTGTTTATTTCGATGGGGTTTTAATTTTGCGGGAGTTTTTTCATGGTGTTTTTTGTTCCATGCTTTTTTCCCCCCATTCTCCCCCCCCCCCCCTTTTTTTCCCATTGGTTGTTTGGTTTTTCCCCACAAGGATGGCAGTTTTGTTGACACCCCCCTTTTTTTTCCTTTTCCCCTTCCCCCCCCCCCCCCACCGGCAGGGGTTTCATTTTTTTGGGGCGAGGTTGTTTTTGGTGGTGGTTTTGAGTTGAGGCTTTTTTTGCACACACCCCCCCCGTTTTGGCTGGGTTTTTCTCCCAGGTCGGTGTAGGGCTTTGGGTGCAGTTTTTGTTTGGTGACGGTTTTTTTCTTTTTTTCCAGGTTCCTTTTTTTTTCCCGGATTTTTTTCCACCTTTTTTTGTTCCACTTTTTTTAACTCCCGCTTCCCCCCCCCCCCCCATTTTTCCTCTCCGCCCGTTGGTGGGGAGTTTCTTTTCTCCCCGTTTCTCCCCCTGCCTTTTTCCTCCTCCCTCCCCCCCCCCCCCCCCCCCCGCTTTCCTCCCCCACGGACTGGGATTTTTTGCTCGTTTTTTTGTTCCTGGGGTTTCCCCCCCCTTTTCCTTTGCTGGGTTTCCCTCGCGTTACTGCTTTTCGTTTGGTTTCGTTTGGTTTTGTTTTTTGGGGGTGGTATGGTTTTTGTTGGGTTTCTGGGATTGTTAAGCTTTGGGGTCTTTTTCTGGGTTTTTTTTCCCCCTAAAGAATTTTTGGGTTTTGTTTTTTCTTTATTCCTTTTTTCTTGTTTTTCTTTTTTTTTTTTTTTTAATTGCTATTATTTATATTTTGCTGGATTTTATCCATGGTTTTTATCAATGCATTTTATCCACTTTTTTCCCCCTTCTGGTTGGTGCTTTTTTTCTACACCGTCCTTCCCCGTCCCTCCGCCACTTTTCTCCCCTGTCCCTTCTCCCCCCCAAAACTCCCCCTCCCTACTTTTTCCCCCCTCCCAACCTTTTTTTCCTCACTGGTTGGTTGATTTCGTCCCCACGGTGTTAGGGGTTCTTTTGCCCCACCCCCCCCCACCCCCCCTTTTTCTTTTGGCTGGGATTTTGCTCCAAGTTCCTGTAGGGTTTTGGGTGCAGTTTCTGTTTATTTGGGTTTCTCTTTTTTTCCTGGATCCCTTTTCAAGGATTTTTTTCCCACCATGTGTTTTTTGCTTCACATTTTTTAACCCCACAGTTTCCCCTTCCCCCCCCCCCCCCCCCCCGTTTCTTTATCTCCACCGGTTGGTGGGGGCTCTCTTTTTTCCCAGTTTCCCTCCCCCGCCTGTTTCTCCTCACCTCCACACTCCACCCCCCCCCACCCCCCCCCCCAGTGGGTGTTTTTGGTTGGTTTCTTTTCCTTTTGTTTCCTCAGGTGAGTGGCTTTGGTTGGGCTTTTTTCCCGTTGGTGGGGGTGGTGCGGGTTTGGTTGGGGTTTATTTCTCCCCCTGCCTTTTTTCCCCCAAGGATTTTTCGGGTTCTGGTGTTTCTTTATTCCCTTTTTCTGGTTTCATTACTATTATTTTATTTAAATTTTACTGGATTTTATCCATGGGTTTTGTTCCACTTTCTCTCCACACACACACCTCCCCCTCACTCTTTTTTCCCCCTCCCCTTTTTTTCCCTTCTGGTTGGTGGGTTCCCCCCTCCCACTTCTCACAGTGCAAACATCCAGCTGCTGTTCCCAAGCACATAGTGCCAGGACAGGAAGCAGTTGCTGAGCAGCACCGACATAGGGAGACCTGCAGAACGGTGCCACCAACATGGCAGAGAGACCTGGTTTGCCACCAGAAACACCATTTGCATTCTGCCCCTCTGCAGAATGCACACAGGTGGCCTGGAACATGGCTCACAGACTGCAAAAGTCCAGAACCTGCTCTGACACCCAAAGTGCCAGGACAGAAAGCTCGCGCTGCGCATCACCTACACAGGGAGACCTGCAGAACGGTGCCACCAACATGGCGATCCACCCTAGCTTAGCCACATGCAAGTACATCTGTGTCCTGCCTAAACAGAGTGCCCTCTCAGGCACCATAGCACCAAGCTCCATAAGTGCTAATGTCCAGATCCTACTCCTAAATCTAATGTGTTAGGTCAAAACCAAACAGCTAGGCACATCCTACACATCCTACACATCCAAAACAGTGCCACCAAATTGGATATTCCCCCTTACTTACACAACTACAAGTCCATCTCCGTAAAGCCACGTAGGACACCACTCTCCAATAACCGAGACTCCAGCTCCCTAAGTGTGAATGTCCAGCTCCAGCTCCTAAGCCTAATGTCTTAGGACAGAAACCAGCAGATGGGCATGTCCTATATATGGGGCTTTCCAGAACAGCCCCTACAACAAGGATATTCTCACACAAGTAAAACTCCATCTCCCTAAAGCCTCACTGGACACCACTCTCGAGTGACCGAGACACCAGCTCCCTAAGTGCCAGTGTCCAGACCCTGCTTCTGAGCCTAATGTGTTAGGGCAGAAAAAAATGGCTGAACACTTTCTATGCAGGAAGCCCACCGGAACAGTGCCTCCAACATGGATTTCTGCACTTACTCACCCACCTGAAACTACTTCACTGTAAACCATCACTGGACACCGCTATCCGGTGACGGAGACACCAGCTCCCTAAGAGCGAATATCCAGACCCTGCTCCTAAGCCTGATGTGCTAGGACAGAAACCAGGAGCTGGGCATGTCCTACGTATGGTCCCTCGTGGACTAGTGCCTCCAACATAGATATCCGTACTTACCTATCCACCTAAAACTCCATTCCTGAAAAGCCTCACTGGACACCACTATCTGGTGACCGAGGCACCAGCTCGCTCAGTGGGAATGTCCAGACCCTACCTCTAAGACTAATGTGTTAAGACAGAAACCAGGAGCTGAGCATATTCTACACTGTTTGCTCTTGGAATAGTGCCTCCGATACTGATATCCCCCTTTACTTACACACCTAAAACTCCTCAACATAAAAAGGACATGGAACTGTTGGAACAAGTCCAGAGGAGGGCCACAAGGATGATCAGGGGACTGGAGCACCTCCCGTATGAAGATAGGAAGCTGGAGTGTCTCTTGCTGAGGTTGCAGTAGCCACAGTGCGCGTTGCTGGGGTTGCAGTAGAAGCAGTGCCTGTTGCTTTGCCATGAGGTTCAGAGACTTTTTCTCCTTAAGGGTACCGGATAGTGCTGAGCAGGGCTTGACGGCATGGGACAGGCCCCAGCACCTTGTGCTGATTTTACCTCTCTGGTATTGCCAGGACGATGCTTTTTCCAACTAATAGTGTAGTTTTTCTGGATTTTGCACTGGTTCAGGGGTGAAGTTGAAAGCACTGCAGGGGCCACTGGCCTAGGTACTTGCCCATACTATCCCACACACCCTGCCACTCACAACTGTACAGCCTCGAGGAAGATGTCTTGGTGGTATGCTCACATAGCTGTTTAACCTTAAGCAAGACCTGAACCGTACGCAGCAACATGCTGGTTCCCAGCAAAAGGAGCAGGTTGGTTTCATGGGTATTCAGAGGATATTTAAAATCTCTGAAATTCTCAAATCTACTGTAAATAGCCTGGTGGGGAGGTGGAAGATGAAGGGGGACGTCTCCCCCATAGGTTGGCCATCCGAGGAGGAAAAGCAAGGGGTATAATTATTAATAGTTCCCACAACATGGATTCCAAAGCACAGAGGTGATGGCAATGCTGAGAACACAGACCACATTAACAATTTCCAGTACAAAGATGTCAGCACTTTTCTTAACATTGAGACACAAACACAGCTATTTAAAACATAAGATTTATTATTACTATAAATATAAATACCTATGTTATAAATAACAATAAATTTCTAAATAAAGCTATAAATAACATATAAATTAATAAAGCTATAAATAACAAATTTCTAAATGAAGCTATAAATAACAAATTAATGAATGAAGCTATAAATAACAAATTTATGAATAAAGCTATAAATAACATACAAATTTCTAAATACAGCTATAAAGAACAGATAAATTTCTAAATAAAGCTATAAAGAACATATAAATTTCTAAATAAAGCTATATAGAACAGATAAATGTATGAATAAAGCTATAAATAACTTCAAAGATAGGGAACGGAACACAAGAGGTGTGACCCTGAACCCAGGCCCCAGTTGTGTGCGCAGCGCTGCTGCCACACTCGCAGGAGGGAACCAGCCGGCAGCAGCTCCATGTGTTCACACACGCCTCGCTCTGTTGTCTTCCTCCAGGAAGCAGCCCTGCTTACAGGCTCCACCTTCCGGCTCCTGGGGATCTAGGAAGGAAAAAACACCCACTCAGTACCAGGCCTTGCCTATGGCTCACTTGGCAGCACATGCAGCAGCTGTGCTGCCATCAGGGACAGTAAAATCTGGCCCAAAGGCGGCCTGCGACTTGAACATTTGAGGCAGACTGTTTAGAGCAGGAATTCTTCTGACGTTTCAATGCCGCAAATAGAAACCAGCGACCAAACAAAGGAAAAGTGCTCCTGCTCTTCAAGCTCTATCAGTTATATCTGCATTTGCCACCATGGACACCAGCTGCCAAACATCAACTGCTATAGAACCCTTCTCTACCCCTCTCATTTTGCCACCAGTACACTGGGCTGTATCAAAAGAAGCGTGACCAGCAAGTCAAAGGGGGTGATCCTGCCCCTCTGCTCTGATGAGACCCCACTTGGAGCACTGTGCGCACTTCTGGTGCCCTCAACAAAAAAAGGACATGGAGCTGTTGGAGGATGTCCAGAGGATGGCACGAGGATGATCAGGGGACTGGATCACCTCCCGTATGAAGATAGGCTGAGAAAGTTGGGGCTGTTCAGCATGGAGAAGAGAAGGCTGCGTGGAGACCTCACAGCAGCATTCCAGTATATGAAGTTCTTTACTGTGAGGGTGGTGAGGCACTGGAACACGCTGCCCAAAGAAGTGGTAAATGCTCCATCCCCAGCAGTGTTCAAGGCCGGGTCGGACGGAGTCTTAGGTGACATGGTCTAGTGTGTGGTGGCCCTGCACATGGCAGGGGGGTTGGAACTTAGATGATCTTAAGGTCCTTTCCAAGCCTAACTATTCTGTGAAAGCCCGCGTGCTATCTACAGAAATGATCCTTGCTACCAGGAAGTAACTGATCAAGAACTCTCAGTTCTGCATTTTAAACAACAACCTGTCTTCTTTCAAGATGGCATCCAACCTTTTCTCTCAGCTTCCTGGCAAAATGACTCTTTTCCTCACTGAAATGTTTGAAACAGATGGGCGTTTAGAGCTGCTTTATTAATCAGCATCATGATCTGGAATCTAGGAACTACCCTTTGAAGTGAGCAA
>JAQZCJ010000198.1:0-22683 GCA_028858755.1 Ara ararauna
TGCTGTCCAACAAACATGCACCAAACCTCAAGAAGGTGATTTACAAACTTCTCTTACTTCCAGCCGTTTCAACGGGCAACTTAAATAATCTGTATCTCTGCCTGATATTGCTTTGTATACACTCATACACAGGGACAAAAACCTGCCTGTGTTGCACCTCTCAGTGCTCATAGGACAAAGCATGATTTCTCCATCATTGCTCCCAGCTCCTCCTGTGCAGCTCTGGGGTCCCCAGGGACAGACAGACATAGCCTCCCACCATCCCTTGCGGAGGGTTGCAGGGGCAGCTGCGCTCATGGCAGCACAGCGACCCTCTTTTCCCTCTCCTCACCTCCGTTAGGGAGGCTCTATAACTACATTCAAAGAAAAAATCCCTGCCCCTGCCCTACTGTCATTGCTGTTCTTCTGCAGACAAGGGTTAAGCTGTGTGCTTGCTGTTGCAGGGGGACCAAGAGACAAACAGCAAGACCTGCTGGACACAGCACTGCTGGCAAATGAGGTGTTCGTCAAGCCCCAGCCTTGGTGTTATTAATCAGCTTTCTAGTCTAAAACTGGGCATCCAGACTGAGCCTTACATAGGGCTGAAGGTCATGGATAGTGTGAGGGAGCAACTCTCAGGACCAAGAAAAAAATATAACACATGAGCCATGGCAGGGGGGTTGGAACTAGATGATCTTAAGGTCCTTTCCAACCCTAACTATTCTATGATTCTATGACAGTAAAAATACCGGGCCTTTTCACCACCTAGAAATGATGTATTTTGTCTCCTCCAGAAAATCTCCAGGGCCTAATTCTTTGCTCTTCTGTTTCCTCAGTCCCTCAGTCCTGCGAAGAGTAATTGTTTGGCAAGTTGGTTTTCACAGATGCTAAATGGTTCTGCAATAAACATCAGGATCATAATTAAGATGAAAATATTTTCTCCCTGTGTGTCCTCATTTTAGCAGGTAGTAAACTAATGGCGATGCTCTAGCTCAGTGTAGAGCTGCAGAGTAGACCGGAAGCAACAACACAAACGGTATTTTCCAAACTGAAAGTTATGTGATGGATCTGCCTTTTCCTATTCTGTGTGTGGCTTGACTATGGCAGTGGTTTTTTGTGGCAGTCGCAGCAGTAACACAGATCTCAGAGGGTTTAAAGAAAAGACAAGCACGGCCTTAAGAGCTGCATACATTTGCACACCTATGGGTGCAGAGGCAGTCTGGCCTCTCTTTAAAAGAAACACTTCAGAAACTTTTACCAGAGGCAGCCAAGGAGTTTCCACTTCAGCTCTTGAAATGCCAGGCAGCGTTTACCCAGAGCACTGAGAAGCTATTGCATTATGCCCTAATAGTATCCATGTATTGATCACGGGAGAAGATTTCTAATTACGCACATTTCCATGATTAAAAAGTTCAGTCTGAAATGTTGTTTATAAATCATTCTTACACATCAGAAGCACTTTCCTGTTTCATGTGGCCCAGGTGCTCCCTCCTTAGAAAGATGGATCCATGGGCGATGCAGGGGTACATGCCCCGGAGCCACTCAGCTGCTTCAGGCGCACGGGGAATGCACAGGGCATAGCTGGGGGTGTTGCAAAGCAGCAGAAACCAGTGAGCAAAAACACCGGTGTTGCCTTCCCCACACACCACAGAACAGATAAGCATGGATGGATTCTCTCCCACATGCAAAGAAAAGTGATTTAATTATTAATCTAATTTCCTTGGCGAGATCAAGGAGTGAGTTATTTGGTATTTTGCTTCTGTAACACATTCGGCGCATGGTTATCCCTTTGATTTCGCTCCTTCCTTGCTGTAGCTTCTGAAATGCTGCAAGCATCTTTTTCTGGCCACGGAGAAGTGAGTGACTGGGTGTGAGAGCTTGGGTCTGTCAATCAGGTCCCATGAGTAAAGCATGTTCCAGCGGCCATGTGGGGGAAGAAGCCACAGGGGCACAGGGAGCTCCCTCACCAGGGGATGCTGGAGGAGCGAACCCTGAAGGAAAGTACAGGGGGCTACGGATCTGGAAAGGTGAGGGTGTCATATCTCTGCAACTGGGTTTTGGCAGGCTCCTGCTGAGTGCAGGGAAAACACAGGCATTTGAAAAATGGTGCCAAGATTCATTTTTCTTATTGGCCCATGAAGCAGTAGCTTCTTATTGTCTCTCCAGGATCTCGCGATAGAGGTCCTCAACTTCTCCTGCCGGTATGGGCAACGAATAGTTGGAAACTGAGACTACTTCTCTATGTTGTTGAAACTTTGATGGAGAACCTTACATGCTATTGCACCCATATTATCAAAAATGAAGTCGTTGGGATTTAAGTATCAGAGCAGCACTGGTGTCCTGAGCTTAAGTTTCTCCTCTGAACTGAATTTTTGCAGTCTCTCAGTCTGTACAGGTTGAAAAACGATCGGTGAAGTCAGTTTGCCCTGTTGTGAGCGTTTTCTATCAGTGAGATGCCATAAGGACCAGCTGGTTTATCTCCTATTTCATTGGCTCTGGCCCATTTTCAGGGCTGAGTAAAGGCCCTTACATATGGGACTGTAGCAATTTGGGGTTTTATGAACATTATCTTGTCTTGCAAAAGATTTACAAGCTTAAGTCAGTAAGATTCCTGGTTCTAAAATGTAACAACTGAATTACAAGCAGAAATGTGTAATAATTAAAATATTCTATGTAATGAAATCATAGCCTTGTGAGAAATAGAATTGGGGAGAGTTTGTTTCTTATAAATGTCCCTATCACCATGGAAAAGATCCTGTCTTCTCTGTCTCCATTTAATTCCTTCCTCACCCACTGGCTCCCTGCTTTCATTAAATCTATAGTAATTTGCTTGTCTGTTAATTTACTGCTTAGGGATAGGTTCAATATTAGGGTATGGACAAACATGTGAAAATATCATGGTCACATAAAATCAATTGTCTTGAGAAGGAACAAGAATAAAGCTGATGAGCTCCCTTCTCTTCACTACTCAGTAATTCTTAGGATAATTTAATATATACAAATGTACACAAAGTGCCATGACGGGGTTTAAATTTTACTTAACGTTATTTTGGAGGTGATCTGTGCTATCACATATTGGTTTGAGTAAGATGGCCATTTCCAGTTCCTATTTATGTATATGAAAGGGGTATGTGTGTGTGGGTGCTTATACAGATGCACACGTATGTACACACCCACCTGGCAGTGATTACCAGTGGCAAAAACAATCACATGCTGCAGCTGACAAGTCAAAGGTCAAGTAGAAAGGCTTCTGTAGACCTGGGGAAATCCTGCTTTGAATAACCAACGACCTTTGTCAGCCATTAGTCTAGTCGGTAGTAATTATCCAAAGGAGATTAAATTATGAGTCTCTCAACGCGACGTATTTTGCATATTGAATGAGATCAGGGCTTAAACACAGGCACTTCTGAGTGCCGAGGGAGCTTGCAGCGGGATAACGACTTCAGAGGAATAGTATACAACTGTGAGTAAATTACACTTTTCTTGCCACTCTTTGCTCCCCTCCCTGAGCTTGTGAGCACTGAGCAATGTTTAGTACAGGCTGGTGGCTGTGCATTGCTGGCTTATCAAATGGGCTGCAAGTGGTACCAAAATAACAGCACTCACCATGTTTGCAAACCAGGAAGGTGGTGCATAGGTCCTACTATGGGAGTACCTGTATGCCAGGTCATAGTATTTTGGGGTTGGATGCTAGATTCCTAAGGCCTGATGCCCATTCTCAAAACACCATCCAGGCTCCCGAGGTACCATCCACCTTCTCAGGCTCCTGTGAGCCATTTCCCCAGTGGCACAGAGGGCAGCCCTGCCTGGGCTGGGCTGAGGGGCAGTTAGCCTTGGGATAAGTCCAGGTGCATGTGGTGCAGCAGCTTGTGGAACCACAGAGCCAGTCAGTGCCAGGAGGGCTGACACAGCAGGCAGAGCTGGCTGGAAGGCAAGATTCAGTCACACTGGCTATCCCAACCATCCTTTCTGATGGAGTACTTCCTGTAGCTGCTGTCCCAGACA
This sequence comes from Ara ararauna, assembly GCA_028858755.1. NCBI lineage: Eukaryota > Metazoa > Chordata > Aves > Psittaciformes > Psittacidae > Ara > Ara ararauna. The sequence goes on from JAQZCJ010000198.1 coordinate 3,985, forward strand.
GGGCTGGAGTATGCTTTGTTAACTGCAGGGCTGCAGGAGGCTCCAGCACCAGCATGAGGTCCTTGCACAGCTCAGGACCTGAAGCAACAGCCAGCTGAGGAGTTGCAAAAGGGACTACCACGGGACCAACAGCTGCTCAGAGAAAGTAGTATTTCAGATAAGAGACTTGTTGCAAGTATGGCTTGAATGCTGGACTGTGCGGAAACTTGTAGGAAAGGAGAGCAAGAAAGTTAACACGGTAAATCCAAGGCATATGGCAAAAATGGAAGAAGAAAGCTCTGCAAAAGGAGAATTCAGGGTATGTTAGGAAAAGGAATAATGCAAACATCTGACAGTAAAAAGCATGTTATCAGGCAAGAGCAATGCTAAGGTAGTGTAAAAAGATGGCACCACCACCTTCATTACCCTCATGGGGAGCAGACAAGCTTAGGGCACCCAGCAGCCACCCACCCACCCCACTGTGTAGGGTGGGCTGTGCCTCCAGCTCTGTGCTTGGCTGACCCCCTGGGGAAGAAAGGGCTGCAGAAGGAGGCGGATCCCTGGGAGGCTGCAGGCTCAAGCTGAAAAACCATTTGAAATGTCAGAGGGAGATGAACTGTTGCTAGGCACGTTAGAAAGGGGGTTTGCTGCTGCTCCTGCTGCTGTGACACATCAGAGGTGCCCCTGAGGCTCTGATTGCCGATTGGCACGGAAGCATCGGCATTTGGTTATAAGTCAGTTTCACATGATTTACTGCAGGTCTCAGAAAGAGCAAATCAACCTTTCATCCGCCCTGTGCAAAGCAAACCCTGAGGAGCTGTGGGCAGGGGTGAGGACGTGTGTGGGGTAGGCAATACCTGCCCCTTGTCAGACTGCTGTGGTTCTAGAGAAACCTAAAACACCTGAGGGCTGGGCGGGTGGAGTGAGAGCTGGTTTCTTCATGTGTTTAGGCCTTTTTCTTCCCTTTGGGGGTTTGAAATAAGACCTAGGCAAGTGCTCTGAAAGTCTGCAGGGTGGTGCTCAGACTAGGACAACCCATGCACAGGAGTGAGCAGGTTAGTGGTCTTAATGTTTTCTCTTTGAGAGGTAGTAGGCAAATAGCTGTAACGACTTTGTGGTCCAGGGCACATGAGCAGCTGGACCATTTGCTCATGTTGATTCTGGCCATCAAATCTTTGCAGCAAGCTTTTGTTTTTTCAGCACTATGAAGGAGAAAGCCCTGCCATTTAGAGCTGTTAAGTGACCTCGCAATGTGTGACTTGCCTTTGTCACATTTGTTCCTAAATCTGTCCCTGAAAGTCCTTTCCATCCTGAGTGGTTCTGCATAAGCAGCATGGTTAGTGGCAGCACCTGCACCAGATATGAATGGATGGTCTAGATGAATATCCAAAAAAATTCTATAATACTTTTATTAGATCAAATGTAGACTTTGAACTGCTGACTCTGACTCTATACGGGATGCCTCGCTTGTATTGAAACCATTTTGTTACAAATGCTTTTAGTTTCTCTGGAGCTATCTGAACGATAGCATGCTAGAGAATAAATCTGCAACATTGCATAGGCGTCCAAAAGAAGAGATGGAGGCCATAGCTAATAACTGGCCGTTGTGTGTTACATGTTCTGTTTACTTTGATAAAAACCGTATTTTGACCCAAACATCTTGGAAAAATGCCTCCTTTATGTAGATTTTTGAAACACTTTTGTCTCTTTTGTGACTGCAAAAGAGTGTTCTGCTTATTCACAATTGTATAACAATTGTTGAATCTATGCTCTGCTGAAGAGTGAAAGCAACTAATTTTGTAGTAGTGAAATAGCTTATGTTAACTTACTAATGTATTTGTATTGGTGTTTCATTCACACACTAAGTAGATTGCAGGGCTATGTGCAGGGGGTTATGTGAACCTTGGCTTTGTTCACAACAGGTATACTGGTAGACAAAGACAGCTGCTCCTTGGTGACTGTTAGTGAACAAACTGTGATGCTCAGAGATTACCCCTGCCCACCTTCTCCACCCGCCAGCTGAGCAACTACAGGTTTCTGGTACAGCTTCACAGTTTCTACTTAGACATGAATAAAAGCCCAAGTGTAAATCTGATAATAGCTGGTATGGGGCTTAACAAAACAGAACTGCTGAGCCAGATCATATTGGTGCTTGTATGTTATAAATTCTGGTTGTCATTTATTTGACTGCTGGGCACTGACATTCAAACAAAGCACATAGAACGTTAAATAGATTTGATTTTTTTTTTCTTTTTTTCTTTTTTTTTTTTTTTTTTTAAGCCCAGCATTTAAATTTATAAATCTTGGGAGAGGGTTTTAAATTTGCCACGTACACCTCTCCACACAGTAGGCATCTGACATCTTCACCTGGTGGTGGGCTGGCAGGAGCAGGATTTGCCATGTTTGTAGAGTGGGATGCTGTGAGGAAGGTGCCCTGGCCAGCCCTGGGGGTTGCAGTGAGGAAACTCCACTCAAAGTGGTTTCAGTGCCGACTGCATCTGAACGGTCCCCAGACATTGGTTTCAAGATCCAGACGAGCCTTTCTTTAATCTTGCTGCAGCAAAGGGCTGTAAACATTTCTGTAGCTGTTCAGGCTCAAGTCAAGCTGGTTAAGGCAATGTGAAATTCAAGGTCAAAAGGTGAAATGCTGCTAAATTTAAGATTCAAGTTTATGTACAGGAGTAAACGGTTACTTGGATCATTTCCATTTCAGACGCACTAAGTAAGGTATGGCTCTTCCAGAGTCTGTCTCTCCCCTCAGCTGGGTACTGTAGTAATTTCACAGGAGTTATGGACTGAAAAGGTCCTCCCCAAACGTGTTTTCTTAAGTATGAAACTTAATAGCTTTTGTGCATCCAGGCTTGTACCTATAAAAGTTTGGATATGGCTCTGTAGGTTCACTTCTTCATCCCGCATACAGGAATGTTCAATCAGTGTATTCTCCTGTCAGTTTGTTCCTACCAGTTGTCTTTACACAGTGGAAAAGCTCAAGCATTAGAGATGCTTCAGGTAGGAATCCATTCACAGGTACAGAAACTTATTTGATGGCATCCTCTCACTAGTGATGTTTGAGGGTTTTGGTCTTTTTCTTCTTTTGTGCGTGTGTGCTTAAAGGGACAGAACTAGAGCACCAGCAGAAAAGTTGTACTTCAAGTAACCTTTTTCCACACAGGTACTGTACCCTTTTTTTGTCCCCTCAACACAGTGTTGGGATAACGATACCTGAAGGGTTCGAAAACCAGATCATCTGTCTTTTAAATGGCTCTTGACACTCTCAGTTTGATAATTGCAGGTTGTCTATGCAGCTCCCAGACATGTTTAAATCATATGGTCAGAACCAGTATAACTCTTCCATTTGTGCTTCCAAGGTGTCTTGTGGTTTATTTGTTGCTGAGTAAACACAGTCATGGGATTGAGATGCGGTGGTGCGAGTTTGCGATAATCAGAGGACTGTCATATATATTGTTATAGCAATTGTAAATTCTATTGACTCACTTTATAGGATCCACCTTAAAACTGTGAATTGCTGCTAAATGACACTTGTAACCCTTTAGATGCGTACCTTTGACCAAGTCTGAGACTAAAACCAGTTCTAGCCACACTGAGGCTCCATCAGGGGCTTATAAAGCAAGGGGGTTTATTCTGAACCTTGTGACGCAATGGAAGGGTCTCCATGACCCTTTGTGCCTTCAGTCTCTGTATCAATCATCTTTAGCTTGATTTTTCACCTCTATTTTCCTTTGCACACTTCATCCAGGTAATAAGTAATAGAGTGCACCTTGTCATCAGGTTCTTTGAAGTTGTGCCTTTATGAATCATATTAAAACTGCTCTTGCTAATACCTTTAATGGTCATTCTTGGAGTGAGCCTACACCACTCATTTCATAACAGATGTCCAAATTTAGCAGAAGGTGAGGTTATCTGTGCAGTGGCCCACTGCAGAGGAGGTATGTACAAGGAGAATTCAATAAATGCAGGAGTCCAAGACCGGTGCCTCCTCCCTGGCCCCATGGTAATTGTTGTCACCCTGTTGATTCCCGGCAGCTACTATAGGTGATGCCAGGCACAAGCTCAGTGTAAGATGCTCCTCCCATCTCTGGGGATATGGTAGCCAACACCGTGAGGAAGAATTGATGGGGAACAGCATGCTGGCTATGAATTAAAGCATTGGTTCTGGGTCTTCTCCAGTAGTGGTAGCTTTCCAAGGATATCCTTCTCTCGGAAGATATTTTAGAGTCCTTTATTTTTTCTTGGGGGGTGTGTGGTTTTTTGAGGGTTTTGTTTTATTTTTTAGTTGATGACATCTTTCACTCATCTCTGTTTCTATTATTTCTTACCACCATTTGATTACGTAGTGCTGATTTAGTGTCTCTCTTTAAAACCAAATTAATATCAAAAGTAAGCTTTGATGCTTCTGTAAGAGTATCATTTCCTTCTTCAGTAGGTCTTCGTGGATAAACATAATTTTGGGGGGTTTTATATAGGCTTCTTCAAAACTGTTGTTAGTAAGTTATAGACCGCTCAATTTAAAGGGACTTTTCAGCTGAGATTTAGTGAAATAACTTCAGACTTATCTTGGTTTACATCTGTTGCTTTCATAAAATTCTGTCCCAAAAGAGCCACTTTGTCTCCTGTGCTTTGTTCCTTCATTTGCCATGGCTATTACTTTTCTTCTTTTATTTGTTCTTTTCTTACTAATAAGAGTTAATGAACTTGCATACTTGATTATTACTGACAAACTGGGAACTAAAGTCTGTCTGACTTCTTGTAGTTCCAGAGGCAGAATTAGATCTGGGTTCCATCCTGGATGAAGAAGGTTTCACAAGGCTCCAATATCTGATGCTGAATGACAGTGGTTGAACTTACTATACATAGAAAAAACATTTAAAAATCAACAGCTCTATGGGACTGTTGCAAAAGGCTTGGTTCATTTAACTGCTACCTTAGGCTAATATCATAAAGAGCAGACTGGAGTTATGAGATGTTGGTTTTGTTGCTTTCCTCAGAAACCTTCCTCAGGGGCTACACACTTGCATCAAACAGCTTTTTCTGACTGCAACAGAGACACCAAAGTGATCCATGGTCCAGATGAGTTGGAGCATGGTGGGAATGTGTAACATGCAAGCCATGGAACCAGCAAATACAGGGATGTTGTCTCCTTGCAGAGACTTTGGCTTCTACAGAAAACAGTAGGAGCTGATCTGCTGCCAAAAGTCAGACATGAGGCGTTCTTCTCTCCATCAGGTTTCCCCTTGAGCCTTTTGGCAAAAGTTGAAACTGGAAGGAAACATCCTAAAATGCATACAGTGGCATAGTTGCATGTCATGTATATAATACAGGTTTGGAGCAAATACAGCAGTCATTATTCTTTTCCTGGAGGATAAATACAAACTGTGCATGTGATGAGAGCATGCAAGTGCTGTGCTACATGGGCAACTAACAGGCTGCGTCATGAAAACCTGAAATTAGGAATCCAGCTTTGACCAGATGCTGATGGTAATTGAGTTCCAATACCATGATGGGAATTGTCCAGTGGCAAACAGCTTTTAAAATGTCGTAACTTCATCCTTGATTTAGTGTATTGCATAAAAGTGAGCATGACTTGTATTTGAAAACATCCTTTTTTACTAGTACTCTGTAAAGTAAAGTTCTTACAGCCCCTATAGTGTGTGTGTATTTCAGTTTGGTGCTTCACCTTGGAAGGGACCTGAAGATCACCTAATATGGGATTAATCTAAGAAGGCTCTTCAGGGTCTTGTCCAGTTGAACCTATGCTGGTGTGTAGCAGTCTAGCTCTTCCCAGTCATTACCCAAAGGTTTAAGTGAAAAAGTTTTCTTGGGAAGCAAATACTGAAGAGTTTTACATAAAAAAACCTGCATGCACAAATACATACTCCCCATGCCTGTGTATATGGAATATATTATACTCAAGTGCATGGAGCAGGGAATTGTTATGACCAGACTTGCAGAAATATTTGAATTTAGGCTACTTTACACAAACACTCTGGCCTTAAACCCACAGTGAATGGTAACATGTATAACACAGCAGTCCTGTTCTTGGGATAAATGCTTGAAGGGGTTCAGTATTTCCATTTCAAAATGAATAGTCTATGAAAAACTGCATGTTAAAGGGTGAAACTGGCTACCCTTCCTTGCCACCCCAGAAAATTCAGTGGAGTGGAGTGTGCATGTCTCCCATGCTCGCTCTGGCTGTTGGGTAGCCGTCAGCAGGGCAGACCCGGGTACCACTGAAGCACAAACTTAGTGCTTGAGACCTGCTACATACGGGTAAATTCCTCACTGAAATATTTTAGGGAAGCTGAAAAGCTGCCTGGAAATCTAGCCGTGAGAAGATGTTAAAAACCCAGCACTAATCCAAATCATATGGTTAAGACTTCATGTAGCTATTTAGAAAAGTGGAGCGATGTCCAATATGGGCTTCCCCTCCCACTTTCCCATTTTATTTATTCCTGCCCCTGGGATGCTTTCTGCTGTGCTATGGTTCAGTTAATTTAACAGCCATAGTTCCTGAAGCTTTTGCATTGCTTGTATTTAAATCCCATCCTGAGAAGCTCACAGATCTGTGTTCTTCTACCTGATGCTGCTTCATACAAATCCAACTGCCAGTTGAGAGGTGGAAAGTGTCCAACTGACCATTGCATCTGATCAAGCCTTTTCCACCAAGGAGCAAAGGCAACAGCAAGATATTTTGGGACCAGGACAGGTTGTTAGACTGTCGTGTCCTTCCCCAAACACAAACCAACTTCAAAAGGACTGTACCGATGATGAGGATACTGTGGACAACCCTCTGATGCATGGCCCTTTGTGGCAACAGCCAGGGACCAAACGCATTCCTGGCTTCCTGGGACCTGGAAAAGGGCCCCAGGCCATGCTTGCATCTGGTACTCAACCAGGATGTGGCTGAGGTCCCCTCCTTCCTTGGCCTAGTTATGTTTAGCTGGAGATGGGGGCATGACAAGACTAAGTGGCTTATGAGGAATTAAAAAAAGTCACTATTTAAATAGACAAGATGGTAGATAGAGAACAATATTAAATAATGGATGTGCTTTATTAATGAATTCAGACTTGAGACAGGCACCACTTGTGCAAATAGAACAATAGTACACATGTACTCTTTTATTTTCCTGTTCATGGCAACTGAAGTCCTGGGAGTTTGGATTTTAAAATACAAATGAAGAAACCTGTTGTCTGAAGTATTTCTATGTCATTACAGAAGCAGTTCAGCAGCAGCAATAACGAAGTATTCAGTCACTACCAAAAGCAGATCTTCTGATAATAAACAACTGTACTGTGCTTAACGTGCTTTAGCAAATGCAGGGATAAGCACAGCAAGCTGCCTTATAAAGCTGTGGTTCTGCCCTGTCACAAAATTGCTCAGAGTAGATGCCAAGGCAGGAGTTCCTCACTGCAATTGCATCCATGTAACAACAAATGACACAAACAGCACTAACACCTTAAAAAGTTTTAATTTCAAGCCCTTCTTGATGGAGGCCTCAGAACTAGGGCAGCCCCACATAACTAAGGCAGTTTCTGCAGCTCAGCTGATGGCCAAGAGCTCAGTCCCTTCGGATCACGAGACAGAATCTGCACACCAGGGTGTATAATTTTTAACAACTGTTCTATTAAAATGTAAAATTAAGAACCAAAAAATGCAGGAGCTCAAGAGACTTTGCAGATAGTTAACTAGATGGGGTAGTGGAAAGCTAGAGCAAAAGGAGAGAGGGCGATTCCAGCTTTCCTTGAATTCCTGAAGCTGTCAAAACACTGTAACAAACCCTGTGCAAATGACAGGAGAAAAATTACAGGATGTTTGTCAACTCTCAACTAATGGAGCTGGAATGGTCCATCACAGGGAGAGGCTGATGGGCCAGACAGATAAACAGCCCCACTGTGTGTGTGGCCTGAAGGGACAATATGAAGAATATACTATAGAGGGTGTGTGGGTATCAAGCAGCAGTTTGAAATTACTTATAAAACTTGTTGCTCAGACATCTGTACACATATGGAAGCTCCAAAGGTGGACAGCTACTGCCATGTTCTGTATTCCACACTGCTTGAAGATGGGTTCAACACACCTACAGGGGAACCAGAATGACTGCTTAGTAAGGCACGGTTATGGTTTTCTGAATCTCTCTAGATAAAAAGGAGGGAAAACCGTTCCTACTTGGAAAAGTGTGGCTGGAAACCACACTTATTTTCTTCCAAAAGTCTTTGGCTGTTCCTAGGCTAGATAGCTCAGTGTGTACAAGACTAAATTACAACACCGCCATGTGTATGATATCGTGGTGGTTTTTTGGGGCACAATATAATAGAAAGTGTTAGAAATCTCTCTTCCCTGTAGCTGTGAGAGCCACACTTGAATCTTACTTTCCACTGATCTTGTTTGTCCTGCCCCACTGTAATTAAGGCATCCACAGTCTAGGTCATTATAAGCGCTATCATCTAATCAGGCTAAAATATCAAATAGCTATTTTTTTATGTTTAAATTTATCATCACAGCAATCCCCATGGTGCTGGGGGATCACACTACGAATAGAACGGTTCTGAAATGCAGTCAACAGACATTTCCGTGCTACTGCAGAGAAGGCACAGATAATTAAGTATCCCCAGTTTGCTCTTCTGTCCATAATTATAGTTTTGAGTTTATAAATAACAAAGCATAGTTTTAAAAACAAAAACAAACCCCTCAATTACAACACAGCTCCTGAGATAATTAAGTCTCCAAATGTGGCTGTGTAGAAGGGAACCAAAACTGCACTGCAGAAGCTCATAACATACAAATGTACGTAAGTAGAGCAAAGCGACAGGATGGAAAACGTCACCAGGAAAATAAACTCTCTCATCATTATTTCACTGCTTTTTACCTAAACCAACAATGGCCTATTGTCTCAATTCACCCTATTGTTCTGTTGCATTTTTTGTTATTGAAGGAACCCACAGTCAGTCAGCAAGCGTTTCCTGAGGAGCGGCAGCTTGAAAAGCTAAATGCAGTATCCTGTGCCTAACGCTTGTTTTACTGCAGTTTTAGTTAAAACCAGACAAGGTAAGTTGCTGAGATAAATCTTAAACTGTGTGCTTTAATTTAACTTGTTTGAATACCCCCTTCAAATAGAAACGCTTCAGTTTTACAAGTAAGGTGGTTAAAACCAGCAAAATGAAGCAGAACAAAGCTCTGCCCTGTTGCATCCTTGCTTGATGGACATTCCTCTGTTGCTACTGGGTGCTGTGTACTGCCAGGGACATGAGAAGAAAAACTCTAGGTCAGGAGCAAGCACAGCAGGAGGCTTCATTAGCCATGAACAGGAGCAAAACAGGGCTTCAGAAGGAGCAGTGCCCCCTCTGAACGAGCTTCACCACAACAAGCACATAATAAGCTGGACAGCTTGTAACATACTCTTCGGATAAAGACAGACGTATGGACGTGAGACAGCTATGGCTTAAGTGTTTCAAAAGACCTTTGCTCAGCAAGGAAACAAATGATATATTTAAAACCTTTTACAAAATCCATGCTCTGTTCTTTCTCTGTTTAATATCTTCCTTGCTTGAGGGTTGGCTGTTGCCCAAATGCATCCAGAGCAACACTTGATGATAACTCAAAAATGTGCAGTTAATCTGTGTGTAGTTTCAGCTCCTGAATGCCAGGAGCAAAAGTGTATTTTTCAGAGAGAAATAGGCTCGATCACACGGCATAATCATGTTTACGCAAGTTCGTAGATGGCCAAGATAAGGGAAATAACTTCTGTAAACTCCTCTGAGAAAAGACGAAAACTCTGAGGTGAAAGATTTCTCTTTTTTAATGTCATTCTATCTACAAACAAGCATAAGCCCCAGCAGAGAGCTGCCTGTACTACAGCAAGGAAAACTAGCTTCCCCCTTTTTTATTTCTTTTCTAACCTTACAGCTACAGTTCATCATAAAAACTAGTTTGAAGAAAGAGTAAACTTTTGCTCTTTGGTCTAGCTTGACATTCCTCCAGAGACACATAACAGGAATATTTCAGATTCATTTTCATCTCCTACTTGCAGGAAGCAGGAAAGTTGCAGTTCTTAATTTCCAGGCCTCTGAAATGAGAAAGATAAAGAATTTATACAGTGAAACAAGACATCTTTGCTTTCTTTAAAGAGAAAAAAACCCCCAACTAAATAAAATAGAACTATCACAACTTAAAAGCAGTGTTTTAGTGAAATTGCTTATTTTTGTCTTAACCATAATAAAAACATTGAGTTATGCCACATGCACCTCTCATTTGTTATCTGTGTAACCCTACTAGGTCAGAAACAAAAAGGGGTACTCATATTCCAGTGTGATATAGACTTCAGACTGTACCTTACTGTAGTAAACATTCCTGATGAAACCCAATACTGTTGAATGAGACATAAATAAGTCAGTTTACTGTTTAATAGGAACTATTTTGTGGATGCAAGGGAAAGGTCTTCAAACACCTTCTATCTATATCTGAATGATATAGATAGAAGTCGAAAACATTTAGGGCATCAGTTTTGGCATCCTCCCCTCAGGAGCTTCTTTATGGCACTGAAGATGCTCACAGTCAGAGTTCTGGGGTTCCTCCCACATTCAGAAGAGCTCAGAGGGTGGCAAAATATCCGTGTTGTGTATTACAATCACTCTGGTGCTCTGCCAGTTCTGAAGAAGTGCAAGAATCTATCTGCAGCTGTGGGCAGCTAGGCCCTTACTAAGTTGCAACCGAGCGAGGAAAACTACCACCCCCCACCATCAACCCAGATACCCAAAGCCAAACTGGCACAGGAAGAGCAGGCAGAGCAGGCATCTGCTGCTGCTGACTAAATTAGAGGGATCTTTAAAGCTCACAAGAGTCCTTTATAAACTATACTTTTGCAGAGTGGGTCAGGTTCATAAATTCACCTCACTGGGCAAATACTACGTTTTAAAAACAAGCAAACAAATAAATACTTCTTCCTACTGGCAGACTTGTCTCCATGTACACCTTTTTCTGATGGGTGATATATATATTTATATATAAAATATATACAGACAGCTGCTAAGGAAATGGTTTGAACTTTGTTAGTATATGAGCTGGACAGAACAATTTAAATAGGATAGTGACCATTGATGAAGAATTATCCAGATTCCTTCAAGTTCATTTCCAGGTATTAATGTTTCATTTTTAATAGAGCATGTTACTCCTCCAGAGAGACTGTAATGTTGTGTATTCCATGTATTAGCTATTTGTCAATAGAAAAAACCCCACGTTGACTTTCCTGACAGTTATTTTTGCTTTAATGACTTTTTAGAAGATATTCTAATGATCAGTATTGTCCAAATTTTGAGATAACTAGCATCTGCTTCATTAACACAGTGAAGTGGTAGAGAAAAATCAGAGAGGCTAATGACATCCAGAGTTTCAGCTCAGTAAGACCCTCACAGAGTTGCCCCTAGCAGCAAGAACTTTGGCCTGTATCTCTCTCACAAGTCTCATGAAGAGGACTGTATTGCAGAGGAGAATATAAACTGCACGCTAAACCATTCTCAGCTTCGCATGCATGCTTATAATGGAACATCTGCCGCTCTTCCACAAATCTCTTATTTTTCAATTACCATAATCTGAAAGATTTGAATCACTCCTAATGAGTTGCCACAATATCATATTATTAGACATTTTACATTGCACACTAAAACCCTAAGAAAAGAATTAACATAAAGCAGAAAGAAATGTAATGCCTTGATCTGCCATCATAGAAAAATAACTCACAAATACGTCAAACCATAGTATCAGCGACAGTGTGGGTTCACTTCAGCGAATGGGTGAAAGCAAAGAACAATATTAAACTTCCCTTCAGAAAGCTGGGAGTAAAGATTATATGGGAATATTGTTTCTCTTTATCCAAAATGAGAAATGTACAAATCTAGCACATGAACTGGATGAATTTTAGGGCTGAGGAACACTGACTACCTTGTGTGGTGTTCACTGGGTATTACAGTACTCTCAAGGCATGTATTTATATTGTTAAAGGTAGGAACACAGGTGAGCATGTGCTTATATTGATGGAAAATATACATGATCGAGCTTTTTTTCTTTAAAAGGCTCCATCTTAAGTAAGGTGAATCACTCATCTGTCTGATGGCAGCAGTACCTCCATAATGAAATTAAAATAACGTATTCACATTTGGATATATATTTCCTACCCATCATGTTTTTCTGACTTAGTTAGCATTTCATTTTACACCTGAGAAAACACCATCACTGACTAAAAGCCAAGTTTGATATTTTCATTTCATGCACAACTTCAAACAAAAGGCCTTCGCAGTTGCAATGGAGGATTTTATCTGCTTAACTACTGATGTTCTTCAAAACTTGACAATCTATGGTTTGGACAGATTTGTGTAAGACTAGGCAGTAAACACCCGATTAAGGAAGCTATGTGAATCTGCATATAGATTTTACATGAGGATTCTACAGTCATTTCAAATGATTCAGAAGTAATTACATGACTGACACATGATGAATCAATACGTATGCAATGAAGCCCTCACACATAGAATGCATATCAGTAACATGAATGGGATATATATGCCAAGAAGTGGTATGCTTAACACTATCTAGCAACAGAAGAGTTGGTTGATGGTTTGCATAAAAGGTAGCAATTACCTGTGCATGCAGGCCAACTTTCAGGCTAACTGCTTTATAATTGTCTTGACTGGTACACACGAGATGGCAAAATCTGCTCTCACCAGATGTTATGTGAATGTTGTGACATTCAAGGATGGGCAAGTGAGCAGTTAATTTGGTCTGAACAGTAACCGCATCGAGTTGTGCAAACCTCCCCCCTCCTCCAAACAATCCATCAAAACACAGAAACAGAAAATGAAAGACGGCTCTCTCAAACCACAGTAGCAAGGATTGCTAGAGCAGGGCTAAAGCACCTGGCTCCATCATTGTCCTATTAGCTCATGGTCATGTTGTTGTTCTGGTAAAAGTAACTGTTTTACTCTCCAGACTGATTTAGCGAGGGATAGGAGAGACTTAAGTGATAAGAATAAAGAGACTCATCGCAAACTGGCTTGTTTCAGTTAGGATTACATTGTCTCTTACTTCACTTATTATGTAACAAGGTTAAAATGGAGTAGCATGGAATATTTTCATAACAACTTGGATTTTAAAGTGAGGAATCACAGAACAGTTTACATTGGAAGGGACCTTTAAAGCTCATCTGGTCCAGTCCCCCCTGCAATGAGCAAAGCCACATTCAACTATACCAGGTTGCTCAAAACCACATCCAGCCTGGCCATGAATGTCTCCAGGGACAGGGCATCTACCACCTCTCTGGGCAGCCTGTTCCTGTGTTTCACCACCCACACTGTAAAAAATTTCTTCCTGACATCCAGCCATAATCTCCCGTCATGTGCCACACAAAATTAAAGCAAGACATCAAGAAGATTAAGTGCTCAGAGAAGGGGAGGAGGTAGCAGGCAGCTGCAACCTTCAAGGATAAGGGAGAGAACTCAACATGAAAAACAGACAGGCTAAGAGGACAGATTTGTGTTTCTGAAATGCTCATTACCATTTGAGAGAGACGATGGCAATCAAAAAAGAAAAGAAAAACCAAAGCAAAGCTCATGGCAAAGCTGAGAAACATCTCCCCTGACATCTAGGTAATGACAGAAACACATCACCACACGAGTAATATCAAAGATGAACTAGATTATTTCTTTTGAGGTGAGTAACAAGACATGATTTCTTCAGACTGACTTTTTCAATAGCCAAGAGCAGTACAATTGCAGGCCCAGCTCTTCTTCATGACAGGCCGAGAGAGCTGGGAAATCCAAAAGGCACCATCAATATGCAGCATCAGTGCACACCAGCAAAATGCCAGCCACCATTCAGCAAATGGGAAACCCATATAATAAAGCCCAAATTATGAAATATTCCCCTAAACCTCCCCAAACTGTGTGGAGTCCTCAAGGAAATCAGAGCCTAGAGAAACATCTGGCAACCTTTTTTGTATGCATACTAGAGGCAAACATCCTCTTCCAAGCTGAAACAGGAAAATAAAGGCCATTGGCTGACCTGAATTTGGATTTCACTCTCAAAACAATCCTTTCACTTGTTCTGTGATGGGATCAAGGTCGATGTCATAGAAGCATGGCCTTGTGGGCAGTCCTGGCATGGTGCTCATCTGTGGAAACAATAAAATGAAGTTATACTCCTGCACCTGTAAGCAGATAATCATTCCACCCATGTAAACCTTAGATTATGAGAAAGGCTGCATTGTTCATCATGGACTCAACTGCAGCTGTGATCTTCACCACTTTTTTTGTTTCTGTTAAAAGTGTCAAGCTTGCTACTTTTTAGATTCATTTTTAAGTGTACACTTCTAAAAGACAGGAAAGAAAATAAAAGCCACAAAATGCAGGCTAGCACAGCAACCTAAGAATAAATGCCTTAAGAAAATGAAGACGCTCTGGGACTTGTTCCTCTGAATATTTATCCAGAGCATTCATCCATTTATATCTACTGGAAAAAATCACACAGGAAACGGCAAGGACATAACTGCCCAAATTCACCTGGTGACATGCATGTGTTGAACTCAGACCTCTCCCACAGAAAATCAGAATACAGCAGCAGAATTAATCACGACACTTTCATGACTGATTATTTAATATATGGAACAAATTGAAATAGTTCAACTTAACATACATGGATAACAGTTGAATCCTAATTTAGTAGTTAGAATTAGCAGGTTGAGTTATGAAGCTAAAGCAACCCAATTATCTCAAACTATGCATAATTAAGATCCTGATCTAGCATAAGACACTGGCATCTGCATACTTTAAAACATGTAAAGAGTTTCATGAACTTAAATTGCAGAGTTAACTCTGGCTCTGCTCAAGCTACTTATACTATTATTTGCATTTTAGCAGCAAGTAAAGACGTGGGTCACATGGAAATCTTGAGGAGCTGGTCTGCAATAGCTTAAGCTTCTTCAAATCAGAGTACACTGCAGCTTCTTACCTCCCCCCCCCTCAGGACTCCCTCCTTCTCCCTCGCAAAGGAGATGTCTGGAGAGCAGGTTCAGCAGAATAATGTTATTTTTCCATCTGCTTCACCTTCTGCTGTTTCAGCACCTTGAGCCAGGAGGGGCTTCCCCAGCACTGGCATAGGGTAAAGGCTGCAACGTGGGGCAGTTTTAAGGCAGGACCAGCTTGGACCAACCTTAATCACTCTGTATTCACAACCTTAGTCTTCTTCAGATGACAGAGGGAAGCCCTGAATACCTCACCAAGTTTCCACTAATTCACAGCACTCATTTGGGCTTAAAGACTACATAAACCCTTTAGCTATCTTAACTTCAAGAGGTGGAGGATGGCCCTGCTATATTAGGCCCTATATTAATACCTAAAGAGATGGAAGACCTTGCAATCTCTGGAAACAAACCTGGAGTTCAGCTTAGCTCAGCTATTTGTTGGCATTAGTATTTATATAATAGATACTAGATTTTGACGAACAAAATTTTAGCTGAGGCATGTCAGCAAAACTCATTAAAGTTGGTGGTTAATCTGACTCCAGGAGGTAACCTTCAAACATGGCCGTGTAGAAAAAGCCATATTGGCTTGAGTACCAGAATCACTACAAACACAATAATTTAAGGAAAGGGTCAGACTGGGGTATGTTTTCAAGATGTGAGCTGAAACCTGGTGCTGAAAGGAGAGAGTTTCACCCTGTGAACCCCTGGGATGATCCTCCCTTGGAGTTGGCTATAACACTCATCTGACTGCAGCCAACCTCATTCAACACACTGAACTGATGCAAATACACATTTCTGTGACCAGGGCTGGCTGGCTGGTGAATTAAATCTGCATGACCAAATCACCACCTGGCCACCTGCTGCAGGGCAGAGGCCAGAGCACGCCGTGGCCAGCCATCACCTCCCAACAGAGAGCACAGGGCTGGGCAGCATCCTCCCTCTGTCCTCCCTAATTCCTCAAGTGGAACTAGGGTAAAACTCAGCTATAGTGTTTTCTCTGGCTGAAGGCGAGTTCTACATTGCTAATCGGCCTCAAAAGAGGAAAAATAAATGACCACCAACCTAGCTCCTACAGAGAGCCAGGCTTACAGGCCCCCTTTGGGCTGGAGCAGGCTGTATTTCTTTACGTCAGCCTGCTCTGCTGCATACACAGTGATGGAGTTAGCATCTCCCATATGCTTTAGCTTCACTCCAAATGCTCATGTAATGTTTTTCCATTGTGGAAATACAAGTAAACTCTAAGACCTCTCCACCACAGTTTCATTTACTCCAGAGAGCTCTGTTGCCATTTCAGAGGTTAATCCCACACTGGGAAGGAGGAAAAGGAGCTTGGGGTGTACCAGTGCAGCCATCATCTCACTTGAGACCTAGCTCTGAAAAAAAAAATGCAACTAGTTTTTCTAGTGGACTTCTTAGTACATTTCCTCTGTTTTTACATATAGTCCTTCCTGATCTTTTGTTATTACACACAGTAGGATTAAAAGACAAAACTGTCAGTTTGCATTGACCAAGCCCTGTCACTGACTGCATGACATCATCTTATTGGCTGACATTGCCTTGGTATCTTAGCTAAGTACTAAAACACCTTGTTAGTATTCTTTATCTGTTGGCCACACTAGTTGGAGCACTACGTCATTAGGGTAACTGAATTATTTTCTGCCTCAGATTCATCCCAGTTTCTGAGTTAGCACTTGACAAGAAACTGCCTTAATGAATTACATCTCACTGGGAGAGGAATGAGCAAATTGCCAAAGACAACTTTCTGGTTACTCTGTGCATGGCAGTTCTACAGCCAAAAGTAAACTCCCAAATTCCAGGTCTCCTTCCCCCACCTTTTTTTCTAATATATCTACAAGCTTGGCCACTCTTCATTTTCCCTCTATAATAAAAAACTGGAATCAGTTTAGGGAAGAGGGCTGTTTGTTTGTTTGTTTGTTTGAAGAAAGCTTAAAAAAAGGTCCTACATATGTGTTTTGGATTTGGCTTTCTGTATTTTTTTCATAGGCCCCAGTTCTACACCAGTGAAACTCCACTGTATTAAATTATTGAAATCTATTACATCTATAAAATGTGAATACCAAATCAGTTTCTTGCCAGTTCAGGGAATACAACTATTCTCAATTGAAAACCTAAAGTCAACAGAAGGGAACAAGTTCATCTGAAT
This sequence comes from Ara ararauna, assembly GCA_028858755.1. Taxonomy (NCBI): domain Eukaryota; kingdom Metazoa; phylum Chordata; class Aves; order Psittaciformes; family Psittacidae; genus Ara; species Ara ararauna. The sequence goes on from JAQZCJ010000198.1 coordinate 21,154, forward strand.
TAAAATTACTGTCTGCGTAAAAGAAAGTACAAGGCAGAAAAACCCGCAGAGGAAACACTTTGGGACAAATACCTGTGTGAATTACAGAGTGAAAATAAAACACATCCCTGTCCTTTTCCCCATGGCCCAGACTTCCGAACAGGCAAAAGCCACGTAGATGTACAAACATTTTCTCTCTGCTCTCATTATTTGGACACTGAGGTAACACGTAGAAGAATCTATCCCTTTTTCGTTACGTCAAGGTCAATAGGAGGAGAACAGTTGGCTGATGAGGAGATTACTGCTGATTATTCCCTCTCCAGCCCTCCATTTCTTTCCTGCAGCGAAAAAGGCAGGAGAGAAAAGAGGGCGCAGTCAGCTGAGAGGTTGAGGCTTCAGCTGACTGGCTTTTCACTTGGCTGAGGGCTCAGAATGATCCTCTTCCCTCTCACTGTTTTCCCATTATGCTGAAGGAAGGCATTAATGAAGGAGTTCACAGGCTGGCCTTAACCCCAGCAGACATGACCCAGAAGCATCCCTCTCCCTGCCCTAAAGTAACTGGAGCTAGATTTGGTGCACAGAGCAGGAGAGATACTAACCCTGCCCCCTGCTGCGAGCACATACCATACCTGCACAGGGCCTGGAAGACTACTTCCACCTCTCCAAGGGTTTCTGAGATAACTACTTACTAAAATTACTTGATTTCTAAAACTTGAATAAAGCAGAATGAACAGTGAAAGAGAAAATATGCTGAAAACACAAATCCAGCTGGTAATCGACTCGTATGAACAGCATGAAAAAACACCCAACAAATTTTCCAGTCATAGAGTCAACTTTCTAGGTGTTTCCTACAGTATACAGATCTTTTTATTGCATGGAGATTGCACAACTCTCCACTCTAATATAACATACACAGGATGTCTGTGATAAAAGAGCAGGGCAAGAAGCAGTGAATGACCACATATTATCCACTTAAGACTGCAAACTGAATTTAGGTGTCCAAAATAATCAGCACTTAATTTTGACCAAAACTGTTACTATCACGCTTACCCTGGGAGAAGGAATATGTAATGCATAAACTTTGTATCTTAAGACTTGATGCAATTCATATGCATGCTTGAGAGCTGGGGGGAAAAAAAAATTTTTTTAAGAAGAGCTCATCCAGCTGTTTTCCATAATATACCATATAGAGATTAATAGGATGTAGTTTAGTAGCAACTCACTGGAATCAAACCATTTTTCCTCTGCAAACTGTGCAACCTGTCTTTAAAACCATGAGAGTAAATCAAACCATAGAATCATAGAATCATAGAACAGTTAGGTTGGAAAAGGACCTGAAGATCATCTAGTTCCAACCCCCCTGCGGGACACCTCACACTGAACCATGACATCCAAGGCTCTGTCCAACCTGTCCTTGAACACTCACCAGGGATGGAGCATTCACAACTTCCCTGGGCAACCCATTCCAGTGCCTCACCACCCGCACAGTAAAGAATTTCTTCCTCAGATCCAATCTAAACTTCCCCCTCGTTTAAGTTTGAACCCGTTACC
>JAQZCJ010000233.1:0-15000 GCA_028858755.1 Ara ararauna
GAACTGCTCCTCAGGATGGAGCTGCACAAACCCACTGCCAGAAAATGGCATGCCTACCTACCGGGGGTGGCAGAGGAAATGAAGTTACCTGAAGGACAGACTGAAGTTTCCAAACTACTGCAGATGCCTGTAAATGCAGAGCCATCAGCGTTACAACAGCCTTTCAAACCCTCACCAGGTTTAGAAGCACCTCCCTTCACCGAGGGAACACCAACAGAAAATACCTGGTTCATCGGTGCCTCAGCAGAAAGGATCACAGAATCAGGGAATCGACCAGGTTGGAAAAGCCCTTTAAGCTCATCCAGTCCAACTCTTACCCCAGCACTGCCAAGGCCACCACTAACCCATGGCACCGAGGCCTCGTCTCCACGGTGTGTGAGCACTTGCAGGGATGGTGACTGCAGCACTGCCCTGGGCAGCCTGTTCCAATGCTGAGCACCCTCTGGGGAAGGAATTGTTCCTCAGCTCCATGTAAACCTGTCCTGGTGCAAACTGAGGCTGTTTCCTCTTGTCTCATCCCTTGTTCCTTGGGAGCCGAGCGCAGCCCCCTCCTGGCTCCATCCTCCTCTCAGGCAGTTGTAGGCAGCGATCAGGTCCCCCCTAAGCCTTGTCTTCTCCATCAGAACCACTCAGGTCCCTCAGCCCTTCCCCATCACACTGTGCTCCAGGCCCTGCATCAGCTCCGTTGCCCTTCTCTGGCCCCGCTCCTGCACTTCAATGTCTCTCTTGAAGTGAGGGGCCCAGACCTGAACACAGAATTCCAGCTGCAGCCTCATCAGTGCCCAGTGCAGGGGCACAATCCCTGCCCTGACCCTGCTGCTGCACTGGTGCTGAGCCAGGCCAGGATGCTGGGGGCTTCCTGGCTGCCTGGGCACAAGCTGCTCATGCTCAGCTCCATCAATCAGCACCCCCAGCTCCTCTCCCAGGAGCAGTTTCCAGCTGCTCTTCCCCAAGCTGGGAGCGTTGCTCGGCCTGTTGTGGCCCAAGTGCAGGAGCCAGCACTTTGCCTTCTTGAACCTCACCCCATTGGCCACAGCCCATGGATCCAGCCTGTCCACATCCCTCTGCAGAGCTTCCTACCCTCCAGCAGATCAACGTTCCCACCTCACTTGGTATCTTCTGCAAATTGACGCATCCCTGTATGGAGCAGCACAGAACAGTTTGCACCAGTATAGACCAATACATTATGGCCCCAGATACTGCTGGCGTTTCAATACCCCAGTGCTCCCAGTCCCTCCTGCAAGGCTCCTGCTCATCCACTACCAGACCTCCTTGCTTGTTGTCTTATGGGGGGAACACCCCAAAATTGAACCCCCCACTCAAGGGCTGCCCCCAGCTCCCTGATACTGGGGGGGAGGGGTGTTGTAGTGCCCCATAGGATGTGGTTTGGGTGAACAAGAAGCGGTTTGGGGCTGGTGGCTTTGGGTTGGGGGGTGGGGAGTTGCTTTTTTGGGGCATCCCCATTTGGGGAGGGGGTGTTTGGTGGGGCCCTTCCAAGACCTTGGTCCCTGGATTCATTTGGGAGGGCCTGGGGATATGGTGGAGTGTGGTTCACTTTTGGGCTGCCCCAGGCCCCCCATTCGGGGTCCTGCCTGCTCTTGTGGTGCTTCAGAGAGATTTAAGGTACCCCAGGATTTTGGGGGCACCACAATTGCTTTGGGTGCCTCCAGAGGCCTCTGGGGAGCAGTGTGGTTTTGGGGTACCCCTTTATAGGAGTTCCCTTTTTGGTGGATCCACCCCCTCTGACCCCCTGAATTCATTACTGAACCCAAAGCAATGTTGGGGACCCCCCAGTGGATTCGGGGTCCCAGAGCATCTTGGAAGACCCCCAGGGCAGGTGCTGGGGGGTCCACACTTTTCAGGACACCCCTTTTTTAGTGGGTCTGTGCCACTACGCTGAGCTGAGGTGGCTTTGGAGCTGCAGGGTTTGGGTTTGGGGAGACTTTTTGGGATCCCGGGAGGATTTTGGGGATTCAGCCTGGTCCCCAGAATGCCTCAGGGTGGCTCAGTTATTTTGGGGAATCCCCGTCTCCCGAAAGTGGAGGGTCCATCAATCCCAGGACAGCTGCATCTCATTGGATGACCTAGGTGGCCCCATTGCCATAAAAGGGAAGAATTTGGGGGTTCGGGTGGATTTGAGGGTTCTAGGAACATTTGGAGGTTCAGGGAGGTTCCCCAAAACTCACTGTAGGAGACACATTATATTGGGGGATATCCCATGGGCCGAAAAAGGGGGGTACCTGTGGCGCAGGGCACCCGGAGTCACTCTGGGGCGAGCAACATTCCTCCAGGGTGGAGATGAATTGAGGGGAAATGTTTGGGGGTTCAGAGGGGATTTGGAAGTTGGGGAGGATTCCCCAAAGCTCCCCGATGTGATGCAGGGATTTGGGGAACTCCCAATGTCCCAAAACTAGGGGTTACATTTGTCCCAGGGTACCCTGACTCTTCAGTGTCCCTTTTGCCCCATGGCAGTAAATGGGGGGAATTTGGGGTTCAGAAGGGAAGTAGAGGTTTGGGGGATTTGGAGGTTCATGGGAATGTCCCCAAGGTCTATAGGGGGCAGAGTCATCTGAGGGTCCACCGGAGCCCTCAAACAGGGACTAGAGCCACCAGAGACCACCCCACAGGTCATTAGGGAGGGGGGAACTGGAGATTTGGGTGGACCCTGCCAGGTTTTGGGGCAGCAGGTTTGGTCATGCTCAAATCATACATGTTAAGATCCTGGCGATGAGCTTATCCCTCAACCCAGGGGGGGATGAAACTAAGGGGGGGTTCCTGGGAGCTGAGGTGATGCCCTTGCACTGCCCCAGGCTCTGACAGGGAGCTAGAAGTTCTCCTGCCCTGACACCTTCTCAGCACCTCTGACACCAACAGCTCCTGCACACAAAGGCTCCCGCCTCACCCCCAGCACCTCTGCAGGCAGAGCTCAGCTCCCAGCACATGGACAAACCCAGTGCCTCCTCCTCACCCATGCCCTGCTCCCACAGCTGGCATGGCACCAGCACATCTCCTGACACCTCCTCCCTTTGCAGCACGCACCCACAGTGTGTTTCAAGCCAACACTAAACCAGGATTACAAAGTCAAAGAACACGGACCTGGATGCGCAGGGCAGCCGGGGCAGATGCAGCCTCCCAACAGAGGGGTCTCCTCTGCACTGGTTTCTGCAGGGCTCTCGCTCCTTAAATAGCCCCCGCTCATCATGGGGGCCACGTCACAATGGGCGTCTCAACAGCGACCACCACGGCTTTGTGATGGCGGCAGCATCATGCCCATGATCACTGGGCACCCAGGGGTGCTCCAGGAGGTGCCACTGGGGGACCAGCCTCTGCCCAGATGGCTCAGGGAGGTCCCTCATGGGCTGTTCTTCCACAGTACCTTTGGTCCAGAGGTGGAGCATGGGAGGGGCCACAGCTCAACTTGGGCAATGGAAGAGAGTGTCACGGTCACCTACGAGAAGTGGAGAGTGACCGACATTTGCACAGCCGAGAATCTTAAAGCACCCCAAGATCGCCACCGCCACCCGCGTCGTTCCAAGCTCCTGTGTCCACAGGCGTCACCAGCACCCAGACACTGAGATGGGAACCACCAGAGGAGCTGTTCCTGTCTCCTCCACCAGCAGCTTGTTTTCCGTGGGACAGCTGTTATCTCTTGGTGCCTCTGATGATGGGTTCTGTGGGGTTCTGTGGCCTTACACACCTCAACACAGGGAGTTCCAGAATCAGCCAGCCCTGAGGTCCCCATGGCCCCATGGTCATTGTGATGCATGAGCTCTGACTGGGTCCAGGGGGTGCTCTGGAGGTGCTGCAGGCATTCTCTGGGATTCTCTAGGGGCATCCCTGCCATGCTCTGTGGGTTCTCAGGATGCTCTGTGTGTGCTTTAGGGGTCACCACAGTCCAAATCCCACCCAAATCTGGCAAACTGAGGGTTTGTTGGTTATTTTTTACTTCAATCTTTCCAGGAGCAGGGAATATTTTCTCAATCCTGACCCTCATTCAGTAGAAGTTCGCTCCATCTCATCAAATCTATATTAAATCAGTGGTAAATACGGACAGAGCTGCCTCTCTATATGCCTTGAAGCAGGAAAGACCCAAGGCCAGACAGATACCTTTCAACCTGTGACAGTGTTCCACCACACTCACTGGGAAGAACTTCCTTCTAAGGTCACATCTTCTTCACTACCCTCTGTCAACTTAAAGCCTCTCCCTCTTGTCTGATCACTACATGCCCTTGTAAGGAATCCTCCTCCAGCTTTCTTGTAGGCAAAATGCAGATTTTGGAAGGAAAACTCATTGTCTAAGTCATTATCTAAATTATCACTTACATCATCTTCAAATCATTGGGAATTCACAGTTGATTAAAATTCAACTATTTCTAAATCACCACTGGATTCCCGTGTGATTTTAATTCAATCACTGATTAATTACCATTGGTCATTAATAAAGCCCTTTCAGTTATCCCCACAAGGATGACTTCTCTGAACCATTCCCCTGGGAAGCACTATGAGGCACAGCTCCAAGTCCACTTCCCTTCAGGTGTGCAGCAGCAGATCCAGCAGTTCCCCCATTCCCCACTGAGAGCCATGGCAGATGGAGGAAACCCAGCGCATCCTGGCTGGGTCCAAAGAGAGCTGCAGAGAAGGTTCCCGAGAGCAGGAGAGCTCCTGGCACAGGGACTATCCCAGCTCCAGCTCCAGCTCCAGCTTGCACTGGACGCCCTGCACCTCCTGCCCTTGGTGATAGTGTTACAGCAGGACCCTTTGTGACCCGGTCTGTGACACTCCCCAATATGGTCATATCCCTTGTGCTACCCTTCCCTCCCCCTGCCCACATCCCTCTATCCCACAGGGGGGCAGAGAGACCCCTCAGCCGCTTCGGGGGAAACTGGGGGGGTCACCCAGGAGGCCCAGATCCCTGCTCGGGGCAGACTGGCAGCTGGTCAGCGGGTGTGGAGCAGTTGTATTTTCTCTCCTTGTTATTCCCCTGATCATTATTATTATCGGTGGTAGAAGCAGTGGTTTGTGTTATAACTTAGTTACTGGACTGTTCTTATCTCAACCCTTTGGAGTTACATTCTTTTGATACTCCACCCCATCCCTCCAGGAGTGAGGTAGGAAAGGGGGGGGCATGAGCGTTTGGCTGCGTGGTTCTGAGTTACCGTCTGGGCTTGAGCCATGACACCCGTGAGAGCTGCCTGTCGTTGAGGGGCTTGATTTTGGTTTTTCCTACAGAGAGGAGGAGCATCGTCACGGCCAATATTCCTTCCAAGACTCCATGTGGACAGCCCAAGAAGAAGCAGCTTTTTAGGAATGGGTTGAATGCAGGGAGCTCAAGGCATCCCACAGCCTCTGGATGCAAGTCCCAAAGGTGAGGATGGTCGTTGCCTCCTCCCCAGGGATAACCATGGAAAGGAACGTGAACTCCAGCAGACCCAACATGTCCCGGTCCAGCTGGAAGTCAGGTCTTTGGATAACATAGGCCTCTTCTTCACCATGGAATTGCTCGTGGACCGTAGCAAAGGTCCCGAGTCTTGTGAGCAAGACAACCTGCCAAGCAAGGGACACGAAGGCTGCTAAGAGAGTGCTTTAGAGATAGGAAAAGGGAGCTTTGGGAAAAGGCTCCTGTTCTCCATTGGTTTTCTTCCCCTTGACTAGAAGGGAATGTCCCAGGCATTCCCTGCACATTTCCTGGACCTTTCCTTGCCCCACTGAGTGCCAAGCTGTGACTTCAGCCATGGCAATGGGAGGTGCATTGTGACAGCAACAGGGGGATACAGAGGTGGTTCCTTAGGACAAGCAAGAACCATCTAAGGAACCATGATGCCCCCGGCATCAACCGCTTGGCATGGGATAAGAGAAGCATGGAATGGGCTGGAAAGGACCTGCAGATCATCCAGTTCCAGCCTCCTGCCATGGGCAGGGATGCCTCGCACTGAACCATGTCACTCAAGGCTTCATCCAACCCAGCCATGGACTCTTGGCTTGGTTGAGCTCCATGAGGTTGGCCTTGGCCACCTCTCCAGCATGTTCAGGTCCCTCTGGATCCCATCCCTTTGCTCCAGCACATCCCCCCAAGCACATAACTTCGAATCCAGCATAGGAAGGGACAGAGTAGGGAAAGCTTGCACCAAACGCAACAGGGCTTGAGCTCAGAAGCAACCCAATGGCTCCTTCATTCTGCCCTTTCCTGTCACTGACTGCTGCCCTGAGCAAAGCACTGAAGTGGGGTGACACAAAGGAGGTCTCAAGGGGCCCCGTTTTGACCCGTTGCCAGGGTGACCCATCTGGCTTCTAAACTGAAGCTGTGCGAGAAGCTGCTGCAGGGTCATCGGCTGGGGCTGTCACCCAAAGCAGCATCCCTGCACCCCAACATGCTGCCTGTGGGGATCCTTCTACCTGGGGCTCAGTAAAGATGGGGTTTGGGGTCATTTTGGGGTACCAGCAGTGTTGGGAGCGATGGAGATACCTGGGGCTGGGTGGGTTTGGGGTGCAAGATAGATTTTGGGGTGGTACCATGGGGATTGGAAGAGATGGAGATGCCTGGGGTTGGTTGGGTTTTGGGGTACCATGTACTTTTGGGGTGGCTTAGGGGAACCAGCATGGATGGAGATGGCTGGGGCAGGGTGGACTTCTGGGTTCACGATGGGTTATGGGATGCTTGAAGTTTACCAGGGCTATTGGGAGGGAAGAGGAATGTTAGGAGGGATGGAGATGCCTGGCATTGAGGTGAACCAGGACCCCCATGTGAAGACACGGAAGCTGTGGGGTGGAGGGGTTGCAGAGCTGTAAGCTGGGCATCAGGTAAGCTTCAGATAAACGTGAGGTAATGCACCTAGAAAAGCTTTGTCTAAGCCACTTCCATGATGCTGATCTCAAACTGTCTTAAAACTCAGGAAGGACCTCTTAGTCATTACTTTTATCTCTCTGGAATAACTTGATGGCTGCAGTAGCAGCAGGTTAGGAAAGTCAATGCTGGCATCACTGGGATCAGCATGGAGAACAAGACTGGGTGCTACTTTGCTGCTGTGTTAAACTTGAGTGGGCTGACATGAGATGTGCTTGCAGCACTGTGTCAGGGAGGCAGGTGGTGAAGTTAGAAGACAACTAAAACGATCACAGGAGGGAATAAGTTGCCTCATGAGAAGACAGATAAGGCTGGGGCACTTTGGGCTAGAGAGGAGAAAAATGAAGGGGCATGAAATCTAGTTTTTTATAGCCAAGAAGGCGGTGGAATCCCGCAAGACAAGAACAAAGGAGAACTTGGTGAAACTGCTAGGAAATTGATTTAAAATGGGTGGAAGAATACATGGTTTAGTGGGAGGTGTCACTGCCCATGGCAGGGGGTTGGAACTGGATGATCTTAAGGTCCTTTCCAACCCTAACTCTTCCATGGTTCTATGAATATTGTTGATATGCTATGATTGGGAGAAAACTCCAGGAACAAACTCACCAATAAAGGTTTCAAGTTGACAAGTAGGTATCCTTTCTTGCAGTGCCTGGAGACACGGGGATAGCTCCTCCTAACATGAATCCCCGTATTGCCACACAGGCCATCCCTATGTAGTCCCTTGGGCATACATACATATTCTTGAGGCTACACATGAACTCCATCATTGTCCAGAAGGTTTCCCTCATACATACAAAATGTGGTGGTTTTCTTTGAGAGTCATTTACTACTTCCAGCAATCTTCATCACCGCTGGCAGTCTTTGAAGCACCACCTGTATTAACATTACAGAGATAGCAATCATCCTGTCCTCCTACTTATCAGGCAGTTTAACTGCTCCCACCCTGGACACCTGCTAGTCTGGGATACTCCCCAGTAGATGTCTACACCAGCCTAATGGGTTCATTAACACCACAGACATAGCAATCATCCTGTCTTCCTACTTACCAGTAAACTGCTCCCATCCTGGACTCCTGCTAGTCCAGATGCTTCCCAGTAGATGTTTACACCAGCTCAATGGGTTCATTAACGTAGCAATCATCCTGCCCCTCCACCCATCAGCCAGTTTAACTGTGCCCATCCTGGACAACTCCAGGGCCCAGGCACTCCCTATCCCAGGTCCTGTTTTCCATTCATTTTTCCCACATTTTCTGTACTAAGTTCCTAAGGACCCAAAACTCCGTCAACTGCCTTCAAGCACAAGTTCTTTTCCATTACAAAGCCACCAAACCCAGCCTTTCCCGGAACTGATTCCATTGGGTGCCTCCTTGTCTCAGCTATCAGGAGGAGCGCAAGGATGTCTGCTTATCCTGAGCCAAAACCCTTCAGGTTCGATGAAAGAATCCACTGCCTTGAAAACGAAAGAGATTGGGAAAAACCAAACCCTGCTGCTGTTGTTTTCAAAGGCAAGAGGAAAGAGATGAGCACCAGACAAAGATCAGGCAGCCCATGCCTTGGGGAAGGTCAGCAGGAAAACACGGCCCGACTGGTTTGCAGGAGCAGAACACGGCCTTACAGAAAAGAAGGAAACGCGGGCACTGTTTCAAACCCTTTTTGCTCCTGAATGCTCTCTTCCTGTTCACAGCATGCTCCAGCTCAGACAAGCTGTGTAAACCCTGTGTTCAGCTGAGCGCAGAGCCAAAGCACCACTGCTGCTGCTGCAGAAGCAGCGAGAGCAGATGGCACTGCCCTTGTGCACTGCCTGTCCGCAGGGGGCAGCAGAGGAAGCTCAGCGCTGCCCTGCCGTGGCTCTGCCAGCACCGCAGAGCAGGGCTCAGGACAAGAAGGAGGAAAAGGCTTTTTACTGTTCCTGCTTGTGCTGATCAGGCTGAAATGGAGCCAACTGGGAAAGTTTGCTCCCCCCACCCCATCCGTGCCTCTGGGGTGTCAGGGTTCTCTGACCCCCAACCTGGGGGGCAGGTGTGGGTCTGGAGAATCACTTGGGGGGGCTGTTGTGGGTCTGGGGGGTCACTTGGGGGGGCAGTCATGGGTGCGTGGGGTCACGTGGGGGTTACTCTAGGGGGAGATGTGGGTCTGGAAAGTCACTTGGGTGTCACTTGGGAGGAAGTTGTGGGTCTGGGAGGACACTTGGGGGGCATTTGTGAGTGTGTGGGTCAATTTAAGTTCACTTGGGGGGCACTTGTGGGTCTTGGGGGGTCACTTGGGGAGCAGTTATGGGCCTGGGAGTCACTGGGGGCTCACTTGGGGGCAGTTCTGTGTCAGGGGTGTCACTCGGGGGGCAGTTGTTAGTCTGGGGTTCACTTTGGTGTCACTTGGAGGGCACTTCTGGATCTGGGGGCATACTTGTTGTGGCAGTTGTGGGTCTGGGAGTCACTTGTGGGCAGTTGTGGGTCTTGGGGGACACTTGGGAGGCAATTGTGGGTCTGGAGAGTCAGTTTGGTACCTTGGGGGGCAGTTTTGGCCCTATAGGGGTAAAACTGGGGGCAGTTGTGTGTTTCGGTGGTCAATGGGTGTTCACTTGGGGGGCAGTTGTGGGTCTGGGGTGTCACATGGAAGGCAGTTATTGGCCTGGGGGATCACTTCATGGACACTTGGAGCGCAGTTCTGGGTCTAGGGAGTAAATTTGGGGTCACGGGGGGGCAGTTTTGGGTCTGCAGAGTGTCATAGTTTAGCCCAGACCGTAACTCAGAACCACGCAGTTGTTCACTCTTTCCTTCCTCTTCCCACACACCCCCCGCACCGCAGTTCCCAGAGGGAACAGGAGGAGAATGGAGAGGATGTAACTGCCAAGGGCTGAGATAAGAGCAGTCCATAACCAAGGTATAGCACAAACCACTGCTGCTACCACCAATAATAATGATGATCAGGGCAATAACAAGGGGAGAGAATACAATTGCTCCCCACGCACCGACCGATTCCTAGCCTGCCCCGAGCAGTGTGCTAGCCCTTCGGGGTAATTGCTCCCAGCTTCCTCCTGGGGTGGCTGCGGGATCTCTCTGCCCCCATGCAGGATGGAGGGATGTGGGCAGGGGAGGGAAGGGCAGCTCATGGGAAGTGACCACGCCTGGGAATGTCACAGACCGGGTCACAAAGAGCCCCGCTGTGACCCCACCACCAAGGGCAGGAGGTGCAGGGCGTCCAGTGCAGGCTGGAGCTGGAGCTGGGATAGTCCCTGTGCCAGGAGCTCTCCTGCCCTCGGGAACCTTCTCTGCAGCTCTCTTTGGACCCAGCTGGGATGTGCTGCGCTTCCTTCATCTGCCATGGCTCTCAGTGGGGAATGGGGGAACTGCTGGATCTGCTGCTGCACACCTGAAGGGAAATGGACTTGGAGCTGTGCCTCATTGTGCTTCACTGGGAGTGGTTCAGAGGAGTCATCCTTGTGGGGATAACTGAAAGGGCCTTATTAATGACCAGTGGTAATTAATCAGGAACTGAATTAACATCAAGTGGGAATCCAATGGTCATTTAGCAATGATAGAATTTTAATTCAACTGTGAATTCCCAATGATTTGAAGATGATGTAATTGACAATTTAGATGATAACTTTGACAATGGGTTTTCCTTCCAATATCAGTTTGATGCCTCCAAGAAAGCTGGAGGGGGATTTTTTACAAGGGGATGTAGTGATCTGACAAGTGGGAATGGCTTTAAGTTGACGGGGGGGGGGGGCCGGGGAATAAGATGAGACCTTAGGAGGAAGTTCTTCCATGTGAGCAAGGTGGGACACTGTCACAGGTTGCCCAGATTGATATCCCTCCGGCAGAGGGTCTTTGCTGGTTCAAGGCATGTAGAGAGGCAGCTCTACCAGTATTTACCACTGATTTAATGTAGATTTGATGAGAAGGAGAGAAATTCTCTTGAATAAGGGTCAGGACTGGGAAAATGCTCCCTGCTCATGGCAAGTTTGGAGTAAAAAAAACCCAATAAACCCCCAGTTTGCCAGATTTGGGTGGGATTTGGACTGTGGTGATCCCAAAAGCACCCACAGAGCATCCTGAGAACCCACAGAGCATCCCAGGGATGCTCCTAGAGAATCCCAGAAAATCCTGCAGCACCTCCAGAGCACCCCATGGAACCAAGCAATGCTCATGCATCACAATGGCCATGGGGACCTCAGGGCTGGCTGATTCTGGAACTCCCTGTGTTGAGGTGTGTGAGGCCACAGAACCCCTCAGAACCCTTCACCGGAGGCACCGGGAGACGACGGCTGCCCCACGGAACACAAGATACCAGTGGAGGAGGCAAGAGCATCTCCTCTGGTGGTTCTCATCTCGGTGTCTCGGAGCCGGTGACGCCTGTGGACACAGGAGAGTGGAACAAGGGGGGTGGCGATGGTGATCTTGGGGTGCTTTAGGAGTTGCCAAGAACACGCCAAGTGACTTCCCCAGAGTGGCTGCTTTGGAGTCGGTGTGCGAGTTGTGCTGGCTGAGCCGGCAGCCGAGCACTCCACCTGCCTTAAATGCTGGGATCTGCCTCATTTCTTGTGCAGAGAGCAAGGAGCTGTGGTGATGGGACAAAGGGAAGGGCTTTAACCTGACAGGGAGGGGAGGTTGAGAAGAGATCTCAGGAAGAAACTCTTCCTGTGAGGGTGTTAAGGCGTTGGCACAGGGTACCCAGAGAAGCTGTGGCTGCCCCATCCCTGGCAGTGTTCAAGGCTGGACACAGGGGCTTGGAGCAACCTCCTCTTGTGGAAGGTGTTCCAACCTGTGGCCGGGGTTGGAGCTGGATGAGCTGTAAGGTCCCTTCCACCCCAACCCAGTCTGGGATTCCAGGATTCTCTGCTGTGCCAAAGTTTGTCACTCTCCACTTCTCGCAGGCGGATGTGACGCCCTGTTCCAATGCCCAGGTGGAGCTGTGACCCCTCACATGCTCCACCTCTTTACCAAAGACGCTGAGGAAGAGCAGGACATGAGGGACATCCCCGAGGTAGCTGGGCAGAGGCTTGTCCCCCCGCGGTGACTCCCGGAGCACCCCTAGGAGACCAGTGGCCATGGGCATGACGCTGCCACCATCACAAAGCCGTGGCGGTCACTGTGGAGACTCCCATTGTGACAGAGCCCCCACGGTGAGCGGGGGTTATTTAAGGAGCGAGAGCCCTGCAGGAACCAGTGCAGAGGAGACCCCTCCGTCAGGAGGCTGCATCTGCCCTGGCTGCCCTGCGCATCCACGTACGTGTTCTTTGACTTTGCAATCCTGGTTTAGTGTTGGCTTGAAACACACTGTGGGTGCGTGCTGCAAAGGGAGGAGAAGGTGTCAGGAGATGTGCTGGTGCCATGCCAGCTGTGGGAGCAGGGCATGGGTGAGGAGGAGGCACTGGGCTTGTTCATGTGCTTGGAGCTGAGCTCTGCCTGCAGAGGTGCTGGGGGCGAGGCAGGAGCCTTCTGTGTGCAGGAGCTATTGGTGCCAGAGGCGCTGAGGAGGAGTCAGAGCAGGAGCAGCCCCAGGGCAGTGCAGCTGCTGCTGCAGTCACTGGCAGCTCAGCACAATGGGACCTGCCTAGCTCCGGCAGCGCATGTAGAAGCTCTCGGGGCATTGCAGAAGGCAGGAGGGGTGCTGGTGGGCTCTGGTTAAGGCCAGGCCAGCGCTGGGCATTGCACAAGGCTCCAGTGCCCTGCTGGGCTCTGGCAATGAATTCTGGAAGGTGACAAAGGCACTGGCAGGTGCAGGCAGAGCCCAGAAGACAACCGGGCATTGCAGAAGGTGAGAAGGATCTGTTGGGCTCTGGGCACACTGGCAGAAGCCTGACTGTGGCAATGCCCGCAGGAGCCCCTGTGTTCCCCAACAATAGTGCCAGGGCAGGAGCGGATGCTAGGCCTCCACTACCCTTGGAAAACGGGGCCCCAGCCCCACCCCGGCACGGCAGCTGTGCTGCCTAAGGCGGGGAATGCCACTTGCAGATGTGTGAACATAGAAAAAATGCAGCTCCAAGTGTACAAAGGTCCAGCCACTCTGCCACAGCACAGGGGCCAGGACAGGGTTAGTGTTGAACCCCAGCTGGGAACTCAGCACCAGCATCTCCCTGCTCAGCTCGAGGAGAGGAGAGGAGAGGAGAGGAGAGGAGAGGAGAGGAGAGGAGAGGAGAGGAGAGGAGAGGATAGGAGAGGAGAGGAGGGGTTAATATAGGATAGGATAGGGCAGGGGAGGACAGGGCAGGACTGGATAGGATAGGATGTGATAGGATAGGACAGGATGGGGTAGGTTAGGATAGGGTATAATATGGTAGGGTAGGGCAGGGTAGGGTAGGGAAGGTTAGGGTAGGGTAGGGTAGGGTAGGGTAGGGTAGGGTGGGGTAGGAGAGGAGAAGAGAGGAGAGGAGAGGAGAGGAGAGGAGAGGAGAGGAGAGGAGAGGAGAGGAGAGGAGAGGAGAGGAGAGGAGAGGAGAGGAGAGGAGAGGTGAGGAGAGGAGAGGAGGGGAGAGGTGACTAACGGATATGATAAGATAGGATAGGATAGGATAATATTGGATAGTATAATAGAGGATAGGATAGGATAGGATAGGATAGGATAGGATAGGATAATATAGGATGGGATAGGATAGGATAGGATAAGATAGGAGAGGTTAGGAATGGATCGGAGAAGAGAGGAGAGGAGAGGAGGGGAGAGGAGAGGAGAGGAGAGGAGAGGAGAG
The DNA here is from genome assembly GCA_028858755.1 of Ara ararauna. Taxonomy (NCBI): domain Eukaryota; kingdom Metazoa; phylum Chordata; class Aves; order Psittaciformes; family Psittacidae; genus Ara; species Ara ararauna. The sequence goes on from JAQZCJ010000233.1 coordinate 13,532, forward strand.
GAGAGGAGAGGAGAGGAGAGGAGAGGAGAGGAGAGGAGAGGAGAGGAGAGGTGAGGTGAGGAGAGGAGGGGAGAGGAGAGGAGAAGGGGTGGGGAATATAGGATAAGATAGAATAGGAAAGGACAGGACATGATAGGATAGGATAGCATAGGATTGGGTAGGATATGTTAGGAAAGGATATGATGGGGTGGGGTAGGGTGGTGTAGGGTAGGGTACGGTAGGGTATGGTAGGGTAGGGTCGGGTAGCGTGGGGTAGGTTAGGGTAGGGTAGAGTAGGGTAGGGTAGGGTAGGGTAATGTAGGGTAGGGTAGGAGAGGAGAAGATAATGGAAAATAGAATAGGATAATATAGGATATCATAGGATAGGATCAGGTAGGGTTGGGTAGGGTAGGGTAGAGTAGGGTAGGGTAGGCTAGGGTGGGTTAGGGTATGGTAAGGTAGGGTAGGGCAGGGTAGTGTGGGGTCGGGTAGTATAGGGTAGATTAGTGTTGGGTAGGGTAGGATAGGGTAGGGTAGGGTAGGGTAGGGTAGGGTGGGATAGGGTAGGGTAGGGTAGGGTAGGTTTGGGTGGGGTAGGGTACGGTAAGGTAGGGTAGGGTAGGGTAAGAGAGGAGAAGAGAGGAGAGGAGAGGAGAGGAGAGGAGAGGAGAGGAGAGGAGAGGAGAGGAGAGGAGAGGGGAATATAGGATAGGATAGGATAGGATAGGATAGGACAGGACATGATAGGACATAACAGGACAGGACAGGACAGGAGAAGATAGGATAGGACAGGACAGCATAGGATAGGATAGGATAGGATAGAATAGGATAGGATAGGGTTGGATAGGGTAGGGTAGGATAGGATAGGATAGGGTAGGGGAGGGGAGGGGAGGGGAGGGGAGGGGAGGGAAGGGTAGGGCAGGGAAGGGTAGGGTAAGTTGGAGAGGAGAGGAGAGGAGAGGAAAGGAGAGGAGAGGAGAGGAGAGGAGAGGAGAGGAGAGGAGAGGAGAGGAGAGGAGAGTGGAAGATAGTATAGGATAGGATAGGGAAACATAGGATAGGATAGGGTAGTGTAGGCTCGTGTAGGGTAGGGTAGGGTAGGGTAGGTCGGAGAGGAGAGGAGAGGAGAGGAGAGGAGAGGAGAGGAGAGGAGAGGAGAGGAGAGGAGAGGAGAGGAGAGGAGAGGAGAGGAGAGGAGAAGAGGGGGGAATATAGGATAGGACTGGATAGCAAAGGACAGGACAGGGCATGATAATATAGGATAGGATAGGACTAGATTGAATAGGATAGCATAGGATAGGATAGGATAGGATAGGATAGGATAGGAAAGGATAGGTTAGGATAGGATACAATGGGGCAGTTTAGGGCAGGGGAGGGTAGGGTGGGGAAGGGTAATGTAGGGTAGGATAGCATAGGATACGGTAGGGTAGGGTAGGGTAGGGCAGGGCAGTGAAGGGCAGGGCAGGGGAGGAGAGGAGAGGAGAGGAGAG